>APFE030104438.1:0-44789 GCA_000404065.3 Pinus taeda | reverse complement strand
ATAGAGACGAATTACAGCAGGTGGTTTTCACCCACATTGGGTTTCCACCTTATATCTTGTGTTCTTGTGTGTGATTGTCTTTCTGCTCTATTTTACTGTCTCTGGTTACTGGTTAATTGATTCTGCATCACAGATTAACAATCATCACCAGGGAGTTAAAGTAAATTAAAATTTTGCTTTGTATACGCTGGTTTCCTTCTGAATAGTTGCGTATATACGCGGTTTTAATTAACTGAAGTAGCGTATACAATTTGGTTTTAGAAATGAATATTTGACCTGATGATACTGATTCACCCCCCCTCTCAGTATTATTTCCAACAAGGATTTGGATATATTTTATGAAAAAAAATGTAAGGTGCACACCTGATAGGTTACGGCTACTTAAAAGAAGAAATTCACCCACTTGCTTTCCAACCATGTTACATTTTTGGATGACAACTTTCTCGAATAAGAATACCCGCAAGGCCCATAAATTGTGTTAAAGTTAGATAAAGAATAAGAAAAATAATAAAATAAGTTAAGAAACATTTTTATGACTGAATAAAAATTAGAAAGATTGAGGCGCATGAATACTTGAATGAGATCCTCTTCGTTTTAAGAATAATTTATTGGAGTAGTCTAATCTTGGAGCAAACATTCATCGATTTGATGGAGCAACAATGAAGTCAACATTGACTTAGTTGCTTGTCGGTTGGAACGAGGGAGGTTTGCTATAAGACTATCCAAATCCTAAATTATTCTCTACTAAACAAGACCAACGATGTGAAGGTGGAAGCCCTAATGACCCCTTCTCCCCCCCAGCCTTAATTCCCAGTACCCAATCTAACTACTAGAAAATAGTCGACATCAACACATTAGGATTCATGTGTGTACACAAGCAAAACAAAAAAATTCATAAAGAAACATATGTGAAGTTTGTACATAAAGAAACATATAGCAATAATTCATTAACATATAACATTCATTCATTAATCATAGACACAAAATAATTCATCTTAATAAATTTGATCATCAAAAATATGTTTTCAAAAATATGGTACATGATGTATCTAATGGTATAACTAGTATAAACATTTGTTTTTACTTTTATTTATTTTTGAAATGAATTTAGAAATGAATTCATTAATTGCTTCTTCCCCTTCGGTTCTTATGGCCTTTGTATCTCCCATTGACAACTTGGTCTTGTACTCATGGCGTCGTCGACGTTATCGCAAGTGGGGTGGATCATCAAATATAACAAAAAAGATGTTAAATTGAATTTTTTTGTTATTATTCTTACAAGTATTTCATTAATAAAAAGAGCATTAAAGTGTTCTTTACTTGTTTCAGAAACATAGGCAAGAGGAGCATTTTTAGATGTGGCCACATGTTCCTCTTCTTATGTAGCCTCATCCTATACATGCTTTGGAGTTGAAAAAAGAAAGGTTATAACTAATACACCATTTGCACAATTAAATATTTTTAATTGTAATCCTCTTTCTACATGAATAAAAGGTGAGGCTACCCAACGATTCAAAGAACTTATTCAAAGGAAATATCGTTGAAGCAGTTGATTAATACTAAAAAATACCTTTGTAATGTAATTATTTACATCATGCACTAGTCGACACTATTGGAATGGTTTCCATGTGGTCCTCTTTTGGTAGAGTATCCTCCTGTATGACATGCTCTACCATTGGAAGACGACTCGTGGTGGATGGATGCTATGGTATCTCTAACAAAATATATTATATAAGGAAGATTTTTTTTTTTTATTAGATAATTTAAAAGTTAAAAAACAAACTCTCATAATTGAACTAATGAAACAAAAAAAACCAGTTTAAAAAATGGTTATTACCTGATATCTCTAAAGATCTCGCTTCAAGATGTTGATCCTATATTTAATCTCAAGTTTTTTTTTCTTTTATCTCTAATGCGAATTAAACGAACAATCTATTTGTTCGTTCTAACCAAAAGCTTGTTGGTTGTTACAATTGGGTTGGGAGAAATGAACAAGTCATCCTCATCAAACCAATCAAGATCAACACAATTATGTTCCTTAGACTACATATTTCAACAAAAGAAAAGTTATTTCAATTATATAAATAAATAATCAATTTCACATTGAGTTCTTTCAATTATTTAAACAAATATATCCTACCTTTATTTTTTTTAGATTTTTGTGGTTGGAATTGTTGATTGATAGAGGAAGATCCATATATTTAAGTATTGTAGTCGACATTTCGAAACCTCTAGTCAAGTCCATATCCAAGACTTGATGAAGTGTAAAGAGAATCAAGAGTAATAAATATAAGGAATTAAAACCCTAAATGGCCGACAAGGACAAAATAAATAATTTAATATATATTTTTAGATGTAAAGTAATTTTTCGCTATACATCTAAGTATTGTAGTCGACATTTCGAAACCTCCAGTGAAGTCCATATTCAAGACTTGATGAAGTGTAAAGAGAATCAAGAGTAATAAATATAAGGAATTAAAACCCTAAATGGCCGACAAGGACAAAATAAATAATTTAATATATATTTTTAGATGTAGAATTAATTTTTCGCATATGTATTCTTAACTATAATACTTAATAATATCTATATATATTCTATATATATATTATAATAATATATTATTTATTTATTTCTTATTTTATATTTTTTTTCTTGGTCGGCCATTTAGGGTTTTACTTCCCTATATTTATTACTCTTCATGCTCTTCACACTTCATCAAATCTTGAAGATGGACTTGGTTGGAGGTTTCAAATTGTCAACGAAAATACCTAAATCTGTGAATCTTTCTCTATCAATGAATCTCCTACCTTCTTTTCAACCCTTTGCAATATTTTTGAAATCTATCTTCAAATAAAGAAAACATTTTGCAAGCATATTATGTTTATACAATTCTCTCCATATATTTTAAATGATGCTAGAAAACTCTGTATTTTGAGATTTTTATATTCCTATATGGGAGGGGAAATACCCCTCCCTTGATTCCTTGTTAGAATAGAAAGGCTTCCTGTGATTCTATAGATGTTTTAGTTGACTCATAAATGAAGTTGTTTTCTCATTAAACATGGTTGAAAGTTGCTTTAGAGGAAGATGCCTTGGGATACTACACTTCATGGATAGGATGCTTCCCAAGAAGAAAATATGGTTTCTAAATCCCTTATTATTCCAATTTAACATGACCATTACAAAATTCTAGAGGTTGGTTCCTTGTTCCTCACCTTGGTGCTTATCCCATGATTCTAGAAAGTGTGGCATGTGTCAGTGTGTTGACGATGCTAGATGTTGCCAACAGTAGGGGGTCTCCCTGGTATGAAGTCCCAATTATACCTCACACCATTTGGATTAGGATCTACATCTGGATGATAGCCTCGACCATCATTATTCTTAGAGATTCACCTTGGTTGCAATTATCAACATAAGATATTGTGCACACAACCTTTGAAACAAGAAAGTAAGTTGATAGTTTGAAGCATACAATTGTAATGTATATAACATTCTTCCGTGAATAGGGTAGAAAGAGTGATCCTTTAAGAGAAAAGTAATAGTACTATTCTAGTAAAGACACACAAGAGCATAGAAATAATCGTTAGTTAACCTATAAAATAGTTCACAAGGAAACAACGATCATAAAAGCAACTAACAACACACATTCAACAAGGTATATACTAAAGTCATTGAAATAGTTCATTTTCTCTTGTATGTATGAGCACAAACATATACCACAAACATTAAAATAATAGTCTTACAACATCCATGATACATGCATGAAAGTGTGCCAAATCTGAGAGCTTCAAATATTAAGTGGAAGTCCCAAGATACATAATTACATCAATGCAACACTAGCCCTAAAAGAGTGATATTCTCCCCTATGCCAAGCTAGAAAAGCCAAGGTGAAAAGTCCATTTTATTGATCTAAGAGGGTGTATTTATAGCAAATGAGGTGACTCTCCACTTCCCTTGTGACTCTTGAGTTCCCATGTGACTTTGAATTCCTATGTGACATCTAAGTTTCTACATGACTTTAGAACTTCCTAGTGACTTTTCACATTCCATGTGGGGCTCTTGAGCTTCCACACATTTTTGATTTTCTCATTTTTTTAAAATACAATCATTACATCCCACAAATTGTGGAAAAATACATTAACAACATATGAATCTTGTGGTATCACTTTGAGAATCCATGACTTGGTGACAGTGACATAAGAATTCATTGCATCAATGCCAAGTTATTCTCCTTACTATTATGACTTCGACTTCTTCATGATAGATATTTCCTTGTACTTCATTTTTACCCTCCAAAGGGTCTGGATAAGTGTTGGAACCTACTGAGTCAACGTGAGTTGTCATCTCTTTGTCTTGTTCCAAGATTCCTCTACTCCTGCATGATAACACGTTTGTGTCTCATATCCACAAGTTTCCTTATTGAAACTATCCTTGCTAACATCCTTGATCATCGTCTTCACATGATAGGATGATAACACCTACAAACAAATTTTACTCTTGAAAATACAACATCATTCCCAAAATCACCTATTCTATCCTTATTCTCTTATGTGAGAATGACTGTGATGGGACTGTATGCAAGGGTTGAGGAGAGAGGGCTTCTTGAGTATAGGGTGTAGTAGCAATATGCAGGGAGTGATGGTCTAGGCATTGTGAGTGTGTAGTGTGTAGTGTCAAGGAAAGATGAGGCATGATTTTGTGCATTATGGAGGTCTAGGAGGTAGGGAAGGAAAACTTTCTCATTGTGACTTTTCAATGCGAAGTGCTTGAAGAGAAGGGTCCAAGAATTGGGCAATTGAGAACTATAGTTGCTAAAGGATCGCTTGACTATTTACTGAAACTGCATATTGCACAATGAAGGTAAGACTAGTCAAGACATTGCACATTGGGATAGTTTAGGAGACAAGAGTAACATTCTTGGGCACTATGATTGCACATTTCATAATTCATGCGGGAGAGGACCTAAGGATTACATATTTGAGCATGGTAAGGGTACAAGAATGACTTGCATATCCAATAGAATTTCGTAGTGTGCAACAGTAGGAAAGGTTGGTCAAGGACTGTGCATTGAGCAAGTGTAGTCAGTATAATCGAGTGACTGAGGTCTGGGATTGCGCAATGTGCAATTGAAGAAGGTTTTCATTTGAATTGGTAGTGTGTAGTTCTAAGAGGTAGGAACATCACATCTGTGGCTTGGGAATGTGTAGTGCACAACTGAAGAAGGCTGTAGGATCAATCATGAATTGCACAAGTTGAGAGGACCAAGAAAACTCCAAAATTGACTAAGTGTGGGATCAATTCTTTTTAATTTTATTAATTTTTGAAATGGATTTAGAAATGAATTCATTAATTGCATATTTCCCTTTGGTTCTTATGGCCTTTGTAGCTCCCATTGACAACTTGGTCTTGTACTCATGATGTTGTTGACGTTATTGCAAGAGGGGTGGATCATCAAATATAACAAGAAAGATGTTAAATTGATTTTTTTGTTTCTATTATTAAAAGTATTTCATTAATAAAAAGAGCATTAAAGTGTTCTTTACTTGCTTTAGTAGCATGGGCAAGAGGAGTATTTTTAGATGTGGCCATATGTTCATCTTCTTGTGTAGCCTCATCCTATACATGCTTTGGAGTTGAAGAAAGAAAGGTTATAACTAATACACCATTTGCACAATTAAATATTTTTAATTGTAATCCTCTCTCTAAATGAGGAAAAGTTGAGGCTACCCAATGATTCAAAGAACTTATTCAAAGGAAATAGCATTGAAGCAGTTCATTAATACTGAAAAATACCTTTGCAATGTAATTATTTACGTCATGCAATAGTCGGCACTATTGGAATGGTTTCCATTTGGTCCTCTTTTGGTAGAGGATCCTCATGTATGACATGCTCTACCATTGGAAGCCAACTCATGGTGGCCGAATGCTATGGTATCGCTAACAAAAAATAATATATAAGAAAGAAAATGTCTTTTTTATTAGATAATTTAAAAGTTAAAAAACAAACTTTCATAATTGAACTTATGAAACAAAAAAAATCACTTTAAAAAATGGCTATTACCTGATATCTCTAAACATATTGCTTTAAGATGTTGATCATATATTTAATCTCAAGTTTTTAATCTCTAATGTGAATTAAATGAACAATCTATTTGTTCGTTCTAACCACAAGCTTGTTGATTGTTATGATTGGGTTGGGATAAAGAACAAGTCATCGTCATCAAACCAATCAGGATCACCGCAGTTATGTCCCCCATACTACATATTTCAAAAAAAAGAAAAGTTATTTCAATTATATAAATAAATAATCAATTTCACATTGAGTTCTTTAAATTATTTAAACAAATAATATCCTACCTTTATTGTTTTTAGATTTTTGTGGTTGGAATTGTTGATTGATAGAGGAATATCCATATATTTAAGTATTGCAGTCGACATTTCGAAACCTCCAGCTAGGTCCATATTCAAGACTTGATGAAGTGTAAAGAGCATGAAGAGTAATAAATATATGGAATTAAAACCCTAAATGGCCGACAAGGAAAAAATAATTAATTTAATATATATTTTAGATGTAAAGTAATTTTTTGCTATGCATCTAATATATATATTAAATTATTTATTTTTTCTTGGTTGACCATTTAGGGTTTTACTTCCCTATATTTATTACTCTTCATGCTCTTCATGCTTCATCAAATCTTGAAGATGGAGTTGGTTGGAGGTTTCAAAATGTCAACGAAAATACTTAAATATGTGAATCTTTCTCTATCAATGAATCTCCTACCTTATTTTCAATCCTTTCCAAGATTTTTGAAATCTATCTTCAAATAAAGAAAATGTTTTGCAAGCATATGATGTTTATACAAGTCTCTCCATATATTTTAAATGATGCTAGCAAACTCTGTATTTTGAGATTTTTATATTCCAGGTATATGGGAGGAGAAAGACCCCTCCCTTGATGCCTTGTTAGGATATAAAGGCTTCCTGTGATTCTATAGATGTTATAGTTGACTCATCAATGAAGTTGTTTTCTCAATAAACATGGTTGAAAGTGGCTTTGGAGGAAGATGCCTATGGATACTACACTTCATGGATAGGATGCTTCCCAAGAAGAAAATATGGCTTCTAAATCCATTATTATTCCACTTTAACATGACCATTACAAAATTATAGAGGTTGATTCCTTGTTCCTCACCTTGGTACTTATCCCTTGATTCTAGAAGTGTGACAGGTGTCAGTGTATTGACGGTGCTAGATGCCGCCAACAATAAGGGGTCTCCTCGGTATGAAGTCCTAATTATACCTCACACCATTTGTACTAGGATCCACATCCGGACGATAGCCTCAACCACCATTATTATTAGAGATTCACCTTGGTTGCCATTATCAACATAAGATATTGTGCACACAACCATTGAAACAAGCAAGTAAGTTGATAGTTTGAAGCATACAATTGTAATGTATATAAGATTATTCCACGAATAAGGTAGAAAGAGTGAGCTTTTAAGAGAAGATTAATAGTACTATTCTAGTAAAGACACACAAGAGCATAGAAATAATCATTAGTTAACCTATAAAATAGTTCACAAGGAAACAATGATCATAAAAGCAAGTAACAACACACATTCAACAAGGTATATACTAAAGTCAATGAAATAGTTCATTTTCTCTTGTATGTATGAGAACAAACATATACCACAAACATTAAAAGAATAGTCTTACAACATGCATGATACATGCATTAAAGTGTACCAACTCTAAGACCTTCAAATATTAAGTGGAAGTTCCAAGATACACAATTACATCGATGCAACACTAGCCCTAATAGTGGAACATTAAGTCACTACTTTCTCCTCCAAAGAATGATCTTCTCCCCTATGCCAAGCTAGAGAATCCAAGGTGAAAAGTCCATTTTCTTGATCTATGAGGGTGTACTTATAACAAATGAGGTGACTCTCCACCTCCATTGTGACTCTTGAGCTCCCATTTGACTTTTTGAATTCCTATGTGACCTATGAGTTTCTACATGACTTTAGAATTTCCTAGGGACTTTTCAAATTCCATGTGGGACTCTTGGGCTTCCAAATATTTTTGAAAAATACAATCATTACATTCCACAAATTGTGGAAAAATACGTTAACAACATATGAATCTTGCGGTATCACTTTGAGAAGCCATGACTTGGCGACAGTGACATAATAATTCATTGTATAAATGCCATGTTATTCTCCTTACTACTATGACTTCGACTTCTTCATGATATATATTTTCCTGTACTTCATTTTTACCCTCCAAAGTGTCTAGATAATTGTTGAAACCTGCTAAGTCAACATGAGTTGCCATCTCTTTGTCTTGTTCCAAGATTCCTCTACTTCTGCATGATAGCACCTTTGTGTCTCATATCCAAAAGTTTCCTTGTTGAAACTATCCTTGCTGACATCCTTGATCATCATCTTCACATGATAGGATGATAACATCTACAACCGATGTTTACTCATGAAAATACAACATCATTTCCAAAATGACCTATTATATCGTTATTTTCTCATGTGAGAATGATTGTGATGGGATTGTATGCAAGGGTTGAGGAGAGAGGGATTCTTGAGCATAGTGTGCAGTGACAGGAGGTAGGGAGTTATGGTCTAGGCATTGTGAGTGTGTAGTGTGCAATGTCAAGGAAAGAGGAAGCATGCTTTTGTGCATTATGGAGGTCTAACAGGTAGGGAAGGAAGACTTGATTACTTTGACTTTTCAATGCAAAGCGATTGAAGAGAATGGTCCAAGAATTGGTAAATTTAGCACTACAAGAGCTAAAGGATGGCTTGAATATTTACTGAAACTGCACAGTGCATAGTGAAGGTAAGACTAGTCATGGCATTGCACATTGGGCAATTTGAGGAGACAAGAGTGTCATGCTTAGGCACTGTGATTGCACATTCCACAATTAATGTGGGAGAAGACCTAAGGATTACATATTTAAGCATGGGAAGGGTACAATACTGACTCAAATATCCACTAGAAGTGCGAAGTGTGCAACACTAGGAAAGGTTGGTCAAGGACTGTGCATTGAGCAAGTGTAGTCAGGATAATGGAGTGACTGAGCTTTGGGATTGTGCAATGCGCAATTGAAGAAGTTTGTCCTCTGAATTTGTAGTGTGTAGTTCTAAAAGGTAGGAAGATCACATCTGTGGCTTCAGAATGTGTAGTTCACAACTGAAAAGGCTGAAGGATCAATCATGAATTGCACAAGTTGAGATGACCAAGAAAAATCCAAAATTGAATAAGTGTGGGATCAATGAGACAAAAGAGTGAGAGTTAGAGAATACTTCAAGTTGTAAACATGGTCATACACACTTATACAATCCAACACATGACTAAAATATGTTCAATACCCAAAATCAACATGTATATAGTGAAATAAAAGTAAAGCGACACTTGTCTCCAAGTGCGACACTTAAGATATAACCTTTTACGACAC
The DNA here is from genome assembly GCA_000404065.3 of Pinus taeda. Taxonomy (NCBI): domain Eukaryota; kingdom Viridiplantae; phylum Streptophyta; class Pinopsida; order Pinales; family Pinaceae; genus Pinus; species Pinus taeda. Next base: position 35,313 of record APFE030104438.1, on the reverse strand, counting down.
AAGTGTCGACTGCAAAGAGATATTGTGCAATGCCATGGGAAAGTGTCCAACACATATTTTAATGATTGACAGGATTAACTAGTGCAAGATAGTATGCTAGGGATGCCTCTAGAAGGTGCTTCCAAGGTCCTCTTAATATGTGTGAAGACAAGTGAATGCAAAACATGCAAGAGTGGAATTAATACATATGAAAGAAAAAGAAAATACAAGCAACAAAAGAAAAAGTGACACTTAAAAAGACAGGGCAAGAAAAAAACACTTGCAAGAGAAAAAGATAGCAAAAGTGACACATACAAAAGCAAAAGCCACAATTCAGAAACTCACTTAGGAGATGGTGCATTTGTAACCATGAATGCTCCTTGTACTCCAAAAGTGCACAATGCTCAAAAGTGAAAGATGAATGTGAAAATGAGCTATGGAATGGACTATTTACATAGGGGGCACAAACATGCAATTAGAGTTAGAGTTTGTGAGTTTTCTTTGCACATGTTGAGAAACTAGGAGCCAAGAGTGAATTAAATTCCACTAAGAGGTGCGATATTACCAACTTGAAGAAGAATACTCTCACTCTCAACAAGGAGTGCACAATAAATATCTATAGAGGTTTCCCTTACACTTTCACTAGTAACTATGCAATCGCTGGGAGTTCGAATTGCACAATCACTGTGGATGGGAACTGTGCAGTTACTATGAGAAAAGATTGTGCAACCACTATGAACAATGATTGCACAACCATTGTGAGCAAGGGTTGCGTAGTGACTATCACTATAAACTACACAATCATTATTGACAAGGATTGTGTAGTCACTGTCTTTAGGGACTGTGTAATCACTATCTCTTAACAAGAGATGCGCTAGCTTACCTGCTTGGAAGAATTTTGCTTGTGAAGACTTCAAAGCTGGGCATATGAAGGCAAGTATTCAACACTCAATATTCCTAAAGGAAGACTTAAATACTTAGGAAACATGATGAAGCATGACCTTGATGGCTTAAGATGAGGTATGGAATGATTATGAGGAGGCTCTAAAATTTGGAGGGTGTTTGTCACAACAACAACACTTGGTGACACATTGAAAGAACCCAAGGTTCTCTATATGGGTCTTACATTAAGCACAAGGTCTAGACTTTCAGAAGTATTGATTCATTATGTAGATCACTTTGGATTCCCTAATTATCCTAATTATAGTTATAGTCTCTCCTATCCCTTTCTCGGCTCAAACTCATTTACACAACTTTCCATATCTCAATTGTTTAGATTAGGGAGAAGGATAATACGTATTCAAGAGTTAGATTGATAAGATATTTTTTGGTTTCATCTCTAGTGTTTCTCTATTGGCAGTAGGCCTTTTTAGTGCCCCGATGGAGTCAATTCAAGAAACACAAGCATTGCTTTGCTTCCAGTGAGCCTATTCAGTACCCTGACAAAGTTGCTTGCTTTACCTCTCTGTGCAGGAATCCTTTCTCTTCTTTCACCATTTACTTATTTTCAATTTTCTCATTGGCATTTTATCAAAATTTATATCACTAAGGTGGTAGAGGGATCCCAACTTATTTTAGAGCAAAGGGGTTGTTCCTTTAGAGACTCTTATATACCTTTGAAATTTATATGCTCGCTCTTATTTTTCTCCTTTCCCTCCTCTAATTGATTGGATTATTAGGAAAAACATCACTTAATTTAAATTCTGAGTCTTTGAATGAAAATCCTAGAATAGACATGGGCATCATAGTTCTATTGAAAAATTTATGTTTGAATGAATCATATTTTACATTTGCACATCATTGACCTTAAAGATATTTTAGGCCTAAATAAGGAAGGGGACCAAAAGTTAACCAAGCATTGTCAGTCCTCACAATGCCCTTTTAGTTTTTTGCTACATTACATTTGAGCCAAATGAGACAAATTTCACACAAAATATTATTCAACAAGAGCGAAAAAAAATAGACATGACACAACAAGAAATATAGGAAGAAAGGAAACAAGGAAAATATAAAGACTGAACTGAAAAGGAAAATGCAAGGATAAGGAGATGTAAAGAGAAACAAAAATGAAACTAATCCTAATCCTACTCTACCTAGCTATAAGGTCTGGTGTAAGTGAATTGAAATTTCCAACGTAAACATTCATGTTTTTCCCGACTTGTAAGAAGAAAGATATGAACAATTAGTGCCAATGCATAATAATGTGCAAAAACAAAAAGGAAAGATATTTAACGAAAAGGCCTGCACAAAAATTTGAAGGTCTTTCCTGTAAGGAGAAAGGTGTACCATAACAACTCACTCTATCCAAGATGTAATTTTACCTTTATGTATCAAATAATGAACATGAATATTTTGAAGGTATTTCCCAACGTTTCCTAGTCAATGCTCCCATTCACAACAAGCACAAGATAAAATTGAAACATCTTATTGATAACAGAGCTTTCTAAATATGAATCTTCTAATCACTCGTATACTAGATCATGATATTCAAAATAACCAATTCGAGATTCTTGAAACTCTTTGAAATGTCAACTTCTAATCAATGCATTCAAGTTATAGAGATATTCTTACGAAGAAAACATGTCCTGATGTCATTCAAAAACCTTGTAAAGAAGCTGAAGGGCCTCCACTTCTCGATAGGTATACTAACATTTAGAATATGAATGATAGAAATTTAATGGCTTGATGTGATAAAAAACATAAGTGAACAACCGACATTATATATATCAGTTGAAAAATGATTAGTAGGATGATAGTTCTTGAAATTATTAAGCCAATCAAATCTAACAATTAATACATAGGACTCTCTATTATTCTAGAATACATATGAGCCAATTTGAGAGACCTCATAAATTATTTGGTTATTAGAATCATTCTCCTCGCATCTTATATGCAAAATATCATTACCTTGTATCCAATTGCAAAATGAGCCAACAACACGAAAATTGGAAGGATTAAAACTAAAAGCTGGTATAGCAAATCCAGGAAACTAGTTAGGATACAAAGAATAATGAGAAAAGGTTTAAAATAGATTAACATGTGTTGAATTAGATTTAATATTTATATCATTTTGGGATTTTGTTTTGTCAAGATGAGGATTTTGATTCACAAAATAACTAAAAAATTCACTAATGCTCAAGAGGATAGAATGTGTGAGAATAAAAATGATTAGCCTTGAAACATAGACAAAGAAGATAATGAGTTGATCATTCTGGAGGAAGTTTAACAGGAAAAAACCTTTTGGCCAGATATACCTTATGTCTTGACCATAAAAATGATAAGTTTCAAATCTACATTCATCTATGGAAGATATGCATTCCAACTATGGATTTAATACAAGAGATTTGCATGGAGATGAATTAACCAAACGATGATCATTCGTTTGATAAGAAAATCTATCTTAAGGATTAAGAGAATTGACTTGAAAATGTTGAAAATCCTTCAGGAGTGAGTTTACATCTAATGAAACAATGTTGAGAAAATAATTATATGAGAAAATCCATATATGACTTAGTTTGGGGACCTACTCAGGATCGCAAGAACCTGACATAACCGTCAGCGGAAGCTAAAGTGCATTGAGTTTCTGATGAGTCCTTGAACCTTAAAATCTTCAATGATAAAAATTAACTGAGGGCCTGATTAGAACATCATTATCCACATTAATCAGATCCTGAACACTGGAACAAGTAATGTTGAGTTACTAATTTGATAAGTTATTCCAATATCAACCAAAAAATTACCTAAGTGATTAAGGTTCTTTCAATGTTAGATATGAAGATATAGAGATCAAAGAGGTTTTGTGAACAACCTAAACTAAAGAATTAACCCCATGCAGAACTTGATATTGCAAGGCATAAAATGGATGCTCAATAATTTCATGGTTACCTTCTTCATCATGGACGACCTTACCACCTTGTGTCAATTCAAAATTTAGCTCACCAGATTGTGAATTAGAGAAGAATGGCATATTTTCATCATGAGTTGATTGATCATGTACATGAAGACACAAGGGATAATAGACTAAAGAATAAATTCTAGTGATAAATTCTTCTAAGATTGAATCATATTCCATATCTAGGCCTTGCGAATCCAAGTCTTCTTGAGAAATCAAAAGATTGGCTGATGTACCTAGGCATCCATCACCATATATATCAGTGGAGTATTGGCTATCAGAATGATGGTTGCCCAAATAATTCTCCTACTGAGGAGCTTTGGTTTCATTTGATTGATTACCAAGAGCACAAGATCCTTGATCAACAAAGAATTTAGGAACATTATTTTGACATAGAGGAATTTGAAAAAGGGAAGAAAGATTAAAAGTTTCTTCATATTTTTTCTCCTCTACTTGTGAAATGGGACAACCTTGTTCTTGATCATCATATGGACTAGAGATTTGAGATTCAAGAGTATTAGAAACAATGGTTGGTGGAGCAACAAAATCAAGATACAAAGATCCACTAGATGTAGATGGTAGAGGATAACACGTATCCCTATTAGATCAAATATTTAAATTAACGATGTGATCTCAAGAACGCAAGGGATTAGTCTTCACCTGAGGTTCCATGTATTTATTGGAACATTAAATTTTTCCCATATAAGATCTTTACCATGGAAAATAGAAGAATATGGAAGAGGAAAATCAACAATTCGATTAATGGATTTCCCAATTATGACATGAGCATGATATATCACTTTGTTTCATAATGAAAAAGGAGGAGAAAAAGAAACAAAAGGTGGAGTAGATTCCTCCCGTGAGGGTTAAGGTGCCTCATGGTAAATATAAGTTGGAAGAGAAAAATAATTCAATGATCCAGATTCAAATTGTTTCAAAGAGATTTGAACCAAACGATGAAACTTTTCGTTGAAGAAATCCCAATCCACATTCTCTTAAGAAAACTCATAACAAAGGTGAAGAAATCTATTAGCAAAATCCTCTACTAATTCATGAGGTTTCATTCTAATCTAATTATTCCTTTTATAAACATATCGGCAATCATACCTATCAAAGGCTCAATGAAGCTCCTTCAAGATTTGTTCAGACGAATGAATAAGGCTATTGGTAAGGTGTGATACCATTATTTGACTCGACCTTCGAGTGTGAGGGTGAATAATTTACATGCAACATACTCACAATTGACTTCATGAGAATCACAAAAATTAAGAGATTGAAGTGTATGTTCAACAACAAATGTTCCACCCTCACCATCAAACTTTAATTGAGACAAGTTTTAAATTAGTTCTACAAGGATCATAAGTTTTTCTTTATTAGAAAAACGTTCTAGGATTATGATTTGGGAATCAACCATTCAAGATGGAAGATTCAAAATAGACTCAACAAGCTTAGCTTGTCATCTGGACCTCCTTATAGCACTAAATATGTTGACAACTTTGGATGCCACTAATAGTAGGGGGTATCCCCAGTATGAAGTCCCAATTAGACCTCAAACCATTTGGAGAAGGAGCTCCATCCAAATAATAGGCCCAACCACCATTATTCTTAGATATTTTCCTTGGCTGAGATTATCAAAATAAGAGATTGTGCACACAACCTTTGAAACAAGAAAGTAAGTTGACACTTTTAAGCATACAATTACAATGCATATAAGGTTCTTCCACGAATAGGGTATAAAGAGGAGCCTTTAAGAGAAAAGTAATAGTACTATTCTAGTAAAGACACACAAGATCATATAAATAACTATTAGTTAACCTACAAAATAGTTAACAAGGTAACAACGATCATAAAAGAAAGTAAAAACACACATTAAACAAGATATATACTAAAGACAATGAAATAGTTCATTTTCTATAGTATGTATGAGCACAAAAATATACCACAAACATTAAAAGAATAGTCTTACAACATCCATGATACATGCATGAAAGTGTGTCAGCTCTGAGAGCTTCAAATATTAAGTGGAAGTTCCAAGATACACAATTACAGTGATGAAACACTAGCTCCAATAGTGGATCATTAAGTCATTACTTGCTCCTCCAAAGAATGATCTTCTCTCCTATGCCAAGCTAGAGAAGCCAAGGCGAAAAGTCTATTTTCTGGAGGTATGAGGGTGTATTTCTAACAAATGAGGTGACTCTCCACCTCCCTTGTGACTTTTGAACTTCCCTCATGACTCTTCAGCTCCCATGTGACTTTTTGAATTCCTATGTGACATTTGAGCTTCTACATGACTTTAGAACTTCCTAGTGACTTTTCATATTCCATGTGGGACCCTTGGGATTACATACATTTTTCATTTTCTCATTTTTCAAAAACACAATACTACATCGTGGAAAAATATATTAACAACATATGACTCTTATGGTGACACTTTGAGAAGCTATGACTTGGCGACGGTGACATAAGACTTCATAGTATCAATTCCAATTTCTTCTCCTTACTATTATGACTTCGGCTTATTCATGATAGATATTTACTTTTACTTCATATTTACCCTCCAAAGGGTCTGGATAAGTGTTGGAACCTTCAAATTCAACATGAGTTTCTATCTCTTTGTCTTGGTCCAAGATTCCTTTATTCTTGCATGATATGAACTTTGTGTCTCATTTCCACAAGTGTCCTCCTTGAAACTCTCCTTCCTAACCTCCCAATAGGGAAATTTTGAGGTCTAAAATGGGCCTCCTAAGTAATATTATAAAATTATAGTGGAAATAATAAAATAAGGTTAGATTACATCATCAAATTTTAGATGGAAAAAATAAAAAAACTACTTTTTCAACTCATATTTTCAAGTTATCTCCATACAGTTTTACTCAAATTCCAAGTAGGAGCACTTGTTGGATTTTGATTTTAATTCCTCATCCAAGGAGTACCGATGTTTCATATGTTTGATGGACCCTACTACATGAAAAAATGAGAAATACATGAAAAAACATGATTGCAATAATTTTTTTTGATGTATTTCTCCTCTTTCGTGTAACAGGGTCCATCGAAAGTATGCAACATGGGTCCTTAGATGAGAAATTAAATTTTTCATCAAACGAGTTTTCCAACATGACATTTGAGTAAAACCGTAGGGATATAAGTTGAAAATAAAAGTCAGAAAAAGTAGTTTTTTTTTTTAATCTTTTTACTTTTTTACTCCAAAAATGGTGAATCATCCCCCTTGGTTGACATCTTCATCTTGAAGTTTATTGGTTCTTATAAGGTTGATTTTGGCTGTACATTTTCATTTTGAGGCACATTTTTGACCTCAAAATTTCTCTAATGTTGATCATCATCTTGCCATGATAGGGTGATACCACTTGCAGATGAAGTTTAATAAGGACAAGACAACATTAGTCCCAAAATCACTTATTCTATCCTTGTTTTCTCTTGTGAGATTGACTATGATGGGAATGTGCACAAGGGTCGAGGAGAGAGGGCTCCTTGAGCCTAGCACACAGTGGCACGAGGTAGGGAGTGATGGTTTGGGCACTGTGAGTGCACAATGCACAATGTCAAGGAAGGAGGAGGCATGCTTCTGTTCATTGTGCAGGTCTAGGAGGCAGGGAAGGTAGTATTTCTCGTTGTGACTGCATTGTGCGCAGTGCATGAAAAGAAGGGTATAAGGATTGTGCAGTTAAGTACTATGGGAGATGAAGGATGAACCAGTTGTTCATTGAAAGTCCATAGTGCACAGTGAAGGCAAGGATGCTCAAGGCATTGCACATTGTGCACGTTTAGGAGAAAAGGGTGTCATGATTGGGGACTGTGATTGTGTAGTGCACAAATCATGAGGGAAAGGATGTAAGGATTGTGTAGTTTAACATGCGAAGGGTCAAAGAATGACTCAAATATCCAATAAAAGTGTGCAGTGTGCAACAATGGGCAATGTTGGCTGAGGAATGTGCATTAAGAAAGTGTAATCAACATAATGGGGTGATTGAGCTCTTAGATTGTGCAATGCATAGTTGAAGGAGGTTGTCCTATGTGACTACTCAATGCATAGTTCTAGGAGGTGGGAACCTCACTTTTGTGGCTTGGGAATGTGTAGTTCACAGATGAATAAGGCTAAAGGATCAATCATCAATTGCACAAGTTGAGAGGACCAAGAAAGCTCCAAAATTGACTAAATGTGGGATCAATGAGATAAAAGAGTGAGAGTAAGGGTATATGACAAGTTGTAAACATGGTCACACACACTTATACAATCCATCACATGACTATAATATGTTTAGTACCCAAAATTAGCATGTATACAATGAAATGACAATAAAGAAAAATTGTTTCCAAGTGTGACACTTAAGATATAACCTTTTATGACACAAGTGTTGACTACAAAGAGAAATTGTGCAATTCCATGGCAAGGTGTCCAACACACATTTTAAAGATGAATAGGATAAACTAGTGCAAGATTGTATGTTGTAGCTACCTCTAGAAGGTGCTTCCAAGGTGCTCTTAAGATGTGTGAAAATAAGTGAAAGAAAAACATGCAAGAGTGGAAGTGACACATGTGAAAGAAAAAGAAAACACAAGAGAAACAAGGAAAAGCGAAACCTAAAAATATAAGAGGAAGCAAAAACAAGACTTACAAGAGAAATATATAGAAAAAGTGACACTTGAAAAAGTAAGAGCGACAGTTGAGAAACTCACTTAGGAGATGGCACATTTGTAACCATGAATTCTCCTTATACTCCAAAAGTGCACAATGCTCGAAAGAGAAAGATGAACGTGAAAATGAGCTTTGGACTATACTCTTTACATAGGGGAGAAAACATGAAATTAGAGTTATATCTTGTGAGTGTGCTTCATTCATGTCAAGAAACTATGGTCCAAGAGTGAATTGACTTCCACTAAGAGGTACAACAGTATAGACTTGAAGAAGAACACTCTCACTATCAACAAGGAGTGTGCAATCACTATCTGCAGAGGTTTCTCTTACACTATCACTAGAAACTATGCAGTGAATGGGAGTAAGAAATGTGCAATAATTGTGGACAGGAACTGTGCAATTACTGTGAGCAAAGATTGCGCAGTCACTGTGAACAAGAGTTTCAAAGTGATTGTGAGAAAGGGTTACACAATGACCATCACTAGCAACTATGCAATCACTACTGGTAAGGATTGCATGGTCACTGTTCTAGGGATTGCGCAATCAATGTCTCTCAATAAGATATGCACTAGCTTGCCTACTTGGAAGAAGTGTGCTTGTGACAACATCAAAGCTAGGCATGTGAAGGCAAGTAGTTCAACACTCAGGATTCCTAAACGAATAATTGAATAATTAGGTAACATGACTGAGTGTGACCTTGATGGCTTGAGATGAGGGATGACATGATTATGATCTGGTTCCAAAATTTAAATGTACTAGGTAAAATTTGGAGGGTTTTTATTTCATTGAAAACAAAAGGTTATCTTTCTCTTAGGATGATCTTGAGTGCGAATACTGGAGTGATGAAAGGATGACCATCTATGTACCATACTTACCAATTTGTTCTCATTAAAAAGTTAATCACATTCCAAGCTTCAGGACTTGTGTCACCCTAGATTGGTTAGCCCTTGAAGTCTTGACTGAACCTTAAGCCATTTGGGCAAGGAGCACCTAAATACGTTGATGCAAGAAACAAAGAAATATGAAAAGTCGTTGCTTCTCCAAACTAAAAAGAAAATCATCAAAAAGAAAAAGAGGGATGGGGAAACATGTATATGAATCCTCATAACTTAGTATAGATGTCTCCTTTTTACAAACAAATTAACCCTAAATTCAGCCTTCCCTAGCCAATAATTTCCCTTTAAAAAGGTTGAGATTTATTGGCTAATTTTAGAGATTTGGCTAGCCCTAGGTCTGAAACCTTAGTTTCATCCTGAGGTCTTGTAGCAAGTCTCTTTCCTTTTGAGGGTTTTAAGAGAGTGAGTTGAGTAGGGTTCTTTGTGAGTTCATCTAAGAATCATCATTCATCACTTCCCTTCATCCTCTTTGACTTAGTGGTCCCCCTTGTATTAGGATTTCTTTGAGTCAATTTCCATTGTTTCCCTACTCAGGGTTCATTAGTTATTTATCAAGCATTATTAATTTGCTTCAACTTGAGGACATGTTTCTTTATATTCCATAAATTTTAGGGAAGTTTCCCTAAAGTTTCAATCAACAATTTTAATCCTCATGATCATAATAATCTAGAAATGTGGCCATGCCTACAACAAAAAGGAAATTGATCTTTTGAATGAGACATGGTTTTGTTTATGGGCAAGGAATATGCATTAACTCATCATAACAAGCCTATGTTTTTCTATCACACTTTAACAAAGCTTATATTTGAGGCTACAAGTAGGAACACATTCAAATTTTAATGAATGGCTACAAGATTAGTTAACATTTGGTTTTCATTAGCCTATGTGAACAAGGATATGCTTTTATGATATTGATAGCCAAGGCAACATGATCATGCTTCTAAATCTCCTTGCTTAGTTTTATATTCTTGAGATCACATCTAATGCAGACATTCCAACTTTCCTTGCATAGATTTATGGAGGTTTAACCAACTATTCTTGATTATAATTAAGAGATTAGAGAAAAGGTTACTTGGCTTAGTTCTATACTCTTAAACAATGAGGTTTATGTATTCTCCATGTTACAAGAAAATAATCAAATCAAAGAATACAAGAAATTAACTAAAGGAAATAACAAACACATATCTATTTTGTTATCACCACGTGACATAATACTATAATCAAATACTCAATGTGTAATCACAAATAACATGTTCTCATCAAGGATTTTTCATTTTTCCATAGCCATCTAGAAAGGATAGGTGATGGCTATGGAAATTCCATTCCATTTTGTCGAAGAAGAATGTTCCTACAGTGAAAGAGAGTGGAGTCTATGTATATACAACTTCAATACATTGGAGAGAGATCAATTATAGTGTGATATTGGATTTATAGAAATATCTTAAAAGAATACAATTAAGAGACTTTGAATATAATTAAAAAAAGTTTAAATACATGTAGTATGAGAGTGGGTTTATGAACACCCAACTCAAGTATCAACAATAGAGCTTGAATATAGTTTGAAAGTGGGTTTTATGGATACTCATCTTGAATACAACTAAGAGAGCTTGTTTAAATTCAAGAGTGGGTTTCATAGATACCCGACTCGAATATAACTAGGAGTGAGTGTTTATTAGATATAATTGAGAGTGGGTGTGTGGATACCTCACTCAAATATAGGGTTGTTTGTGGTGGATATATAAAGTTCGTCGGTTTATGGATATTCAATGCAAACTAGGGTTGCCCCTATTCACAACATCCCCATTTATTCTGAAGAAGATGCTTTAGAGAATAAAAAATTATATCATAACTTCCCCATCTAATGTAAATGTGGTCATACAGTGAACATATAAACCCCCTTGAATTCCATATCTCCCATGATAACTGTTGAAAAATGGTATATATGGTTGGTATTTTCATCATGCAAATGAAAGAAGAAATAAAATTTATTTTTCTAGTCAAGTTGGCCCTTTTTTTCCAAGTCATCTCCAAGTAAGGACTCACTTTTCGCGTGAACAAAAAACTATAAATAGAGCCTATTCCATCTCCTCCAAGACACAATTTTTGGATCATCTAAAATTATACGTGTGCCTTAAAAACTGTGAAGTTTTGTGGCATACAAAGTCTTGTGGAACAGTGCGAAGATTTTGTGGAACCATGTAAGTTTTCTAAGGTTATAGTCTCTATGGAATAGTGCAACCATGTGAAGTTTTTTGAGGCTAGAACTTTTGTCAAAATAATTTTCATTCTGAGGCACATATCACTGTCTATAATGCAATTTTTGAGGCTATATGAAAATGCCAAAATCCAGCCCTATTGAGGTCTGGCAGGTTGTGCTTTATGTATGGTTTTGTGATTAGATATGTGGCAGATTATGGGCAATTTAATGGAAAAAATAGTGACAAACTTCATATGGACAATTGTTGTCTAGTGGAGGGTTGGATTTGTAGTTGTAGGAGGGCATATTGTTGGTTAATTTTGTGATTTCACTGGCAAATATTCATAGGTATGCTGATAAATATAGAGAAAATGATGGTTTTGTGATGCCACCAACAAATATTCTCTAAGTATGTTGAGAAATATAGAAAAAATGTTGTGGAATAAAAGGATGATCCAAAGAATGTATTTGCCAAGAAAATCCGGTATTAAATGCTTAAGGTAGGCTCTCCAAGGGAGCCCTAAACAATGTGAAGAATGTGAAAACCGTAGATTTATAGTTGTTCAAGACAAGGAATGTAGACTTACCATTGCAATGACTTGCAAGTGAGTTATGGACCCTATTATTTTGAACCCTTAAACCTGCCTTCCGGTTTCCTCAAGAAGACCTCCACACTCGCATAAGAGGATTTCTTTCCCATGTAAGAGAATAAAGATGGCTCCACTTCTGGTTCTCCCTCTATTTTGTTTCCCTCACTCGAAAATTGGCATTGAACCTTGACTAATGGATGGATTTCTTGATTGTGAAAGCTAGGAGTGTTTCCTTTATTCAATCAATTCTTATCATTCCCCCTTTAGATTTGTAGCTATAGAGGAAGCACACATTCTATATTTCTAGGGGAAATTGATGGGTGAGACTATAAGGTCCGAAAGGCATATTAATCTGTCATCTTGAGAAACATATTGAGTAGGAATGAGGTCAGACCCGAGGGTAAATGGTCTTGTATGTCATCCGTCATGTGGTTAATAAGAAATGGAATCAGAGTGGCGGGGCTTCATGTGTAACATGTGTCTCTCCCATTGCTCCTACTACGGTTTCAAAATTGAATAGAATGTTATCGACTCTAGGCACTTTCACACACACACACACATATAAGTGGTACCTTATATGTTTTCTACAATATAATAGTAGAAAATGATATAATATAAAATATCACATAAATGCAAAAAACCTTGTGCATAACTTATGTTCACTTAGATCATATGCCATGAACTCTAGTTTTATATCCTTATGGATCTATAAGAATCGAGACAAACCTAACAAGGAAGAGTATACAATCAATCAACCTATGGTACCAAAACTTGAGTAATATATCTTTGTTATAGTTTGTTTCTCTTCTTATGAGATGGGAATTAAATATGATCAGATCTTGGGTAAGATACATCTTCATTATATTTATACAATATAATTCCAAACCATGCTTATCTTTTTCTCTCCTTTTCTCCTACGCTTGTGAATATTTCTAAAGACAATCATGGCCAACTATGAATTTTCTTTATATATGACATAGCCATTATCCTCATTCACTAGTTGTCACACATCAACCCATGGTCAATGTTGGATAATGGATAAACCAACACTCCCCATGTGTTTCGTGACATGGGCTAACCGCCTCTCATGGATCTTCATCTTTGGCGATGCGATTGTTGACTAACACCTGTGAGTTTTGGTCTAATGACAATCGTGATTCCCAACAAGTGGTATCAAAGAGTAGGTCATGAGTTCGATACACACCCAACTTGTGTTGGGGGTGTTAGGGTCCTATAATTATAGGAAAAATGATGATTCAGATATTATTTGTTGCTCTGATGATGAAGCTTTTTTCTTGCTGACTCGCCCCACTTCCTCTCCATTTTGCATCATTGTTTACTCAGCTTCCTGCTTTATCACCCACTTTCCTTGTTAATTCATCTGAATATTACCCCAGCATAAGTTGATTACCTACTTTCAAATCATTAAGAATAGGTTTGTGTGACAAAAAGGTTATATATTGCAAAGCTTCTGGTTTTAAAGCCTTGGATTTTATTGAAATTTGCATAAAAAATAAGCCCAAAAGCTTAGCTCTCACTCCATCTCCATGCGACCTGCATTCACAATACCTAAGCCTAGCACACCTAACACCAAGCACAAGTGGGTAGCCTTGGGCTTATTTTGTCAAAATGTAATTTAACTATGGGCTTATATAAACCATCATGAAGAATGTTCCCTTGTGAATGTGGGATAAATCCCATAAAGTAATATATATATAATATATATATATATATATATATAATATATATATATATATCCCTCTTTTTACCCCTTCACAAAAACCTATTAATATAAAGTTTTGGACTTTATATTAATTTCTCCCCGCAAGCCTATACTACCTCTTTGCCCTGTAAAGTCAACTAATAGCCTACCCTGCACTAAGAATTAAAACCCCTTCATTTTTATTTGCCTCGAGATTCATAGAAATAAATGAACGGTTAACATTCCATATCGCATGCCCAACTCATCCAACACTTAACACTTCAAAAGTATGCCAGATAAGTTGTTTTCCCCACCCAACCTTTTGCTACGTGGCAACCCCACGTTATATCTCATCCTCCAAAATAATACCACATACTACTTGCCCCCCATGTGAAAACCATTAACTGTTTTGACTTTGAATCTTATAAATGTTAGGGGAATATATGGGAATATATGGTGGATTAATTTCAAGTGAAATAAGAGATATGAGAATGCGGTAATATTTCAAATCTATAGGTGAAACCATACTTGAGGTAAAATTATATAGCTACAGGCAATAGGAGACTAAGGTTGGAATGAGATTCAAAGGTAAAATGGTTTTACAATGACACATGAAATAAAATTAATCGGATGCCATGAATTTATTAGAGAAAGAAAATTTCACACGAAATTAATGTACATGTGAGCAAAAATAACATTCATGTAAATGCATTTCATGATAGAAGATTAAGGTGAAATCAGCAAAAATAACATTCATGTAAATGCATTTCATGATATAATATTAAGGTGAAATCAATTTACAGGCACGGTGAAATCAATTTACAGGTGTAAATTCATGTTGCAGGTGAAAGTAAAAGAGTAAAGTGAGAATACTCTTCCAACCATACAAATCAACACATGGTTTTGCAAAACCATCCAGGTATTCTACAAGGGTAAAAGGGATTTACATAAAGATAAAATGAATTTACAGAGGAAGGAGTAATAGAAACAAAACTACACATGGTTTTGTGAATTCATAGAAAGAGAAAAGAAAGCCACGGATTAGTAACAACACATGGTTTTGCAGAAATTTAATTATAAATTTCATTTAAAATATTTTGGAAATATTATTTAAATATATATATTATTATATATTTTCCAAAATATTTTGTGACACTAATGAATGATAAAATAGCAGGGCAGTCACATGATCAACCATTAGTGAGGGAAGTCTCACATTATCAATTTAGAGGATCAACAAGCAATTGAGTGAATTACTAAGAAAAAGAGAGATACATCTACATCTACTAGTTCATTTGCCAGCACAACCACAAATTTGGGTCCACATCCTACCTACTCCCACTTCCACAGCAACAACATTTTCATAGCACATTCCACTAGAACTATTAATGTGGAGCAGTTAAAGCTTTTTAGTTCATCTATAGTCTAAAAATGTCCCATCTGTTAGAGACAACATTTATTGTAAACAATTTGTAAATTTTGTGTAAATACTTCTGCTTTTGAAGTATTAGAGGTCGATTGTTTGAGATCAGAAATATTAGTGATGTATTGGAGTATTGTAAGTTTTTTTAAAGAACTGGAGCATCAATACTAAGCAGACCATTAAGCTGACCATTCATAGGATTCTGGTGGCTTAAATACTGGTGATGTTTTTCTTATGTTAAAGTGTTTCAATGTCATCTCTTCACTATAATAATCTAAATTCCAATTGCAAAACAAAAATGTGATGAATAGGGTTTACTTTTGAGTACCTTATTCTGGCTTCTTTTGCAATCTGCATGTTTTCTACTGAAGGCCACACTAAAGAATTCTTGAATTCTCTTTAGTTCATTGACCGAATGCCACACTAAATAATTCTTAAATGCTCTTTAGTTCTGCTAAAGGTTTTCATTGTTATGCCATCATCCACTTATTATTATGAAAGATTCATTAAATATTCCTAACTTGCCCTAAGTTTACTCTGTGAAAAATTGATGCAACCATCCAGTTTACCTTTTGACTCCATTGCCTAATAGATGCTAATTAAATTGAATAAAATCAATCTTCCATAACCCAAATCAAAACCCAAAACCCAAGTACAATCGTAACTAGTCTAATATTTTCAAGCGACAAAGATAAATTTTATAGAGGGAGCCCTCTCTAGGATTGGAAGGGCTAGATTCCCATCCCGAAGTTGGTTTGATGTTACATTCTTGTGATTTGTCCTACAACCTTCAAATTACAGGGTGATAACATAGTGGCGACCATATTGGGGAGATCAGTCCTTAGTTTAATAAACCTTAAAGGAAATCCTAAATCTCATCTTTTCACCTTAAGGCCATTTTAGTGTTGTCAAAAAAGTTTCATTAAAAAATAAAAAATTTAAAATTATGGCTTCCAAAAGAACATACTATACCATGGCACATCTAGATCCAAACCCTACTATAATTGTTGATAATCTAGACAAAATCTTAAGAAAAAACAATAAAGTAGAAAGTCAAGAAAGTATTAGTCAACTAATCAAAGCAAATTCACTTCCTAAAGAGTTATCAAACTTGGAGGATTTTCAATTTGATTTATCATTTGAGCATTCTTTGTTTCGTACCAAATATGAAAATTTAGTCCATGATACTGTAATAGATGCTAGTTTTAGTAAATTTATTGAATCAAAGAAGAATACTATACATCCTGATTTAGATCAACATGTTCTAGACACTTTTGAAAAACTTGATGCTTTAACCTCAACTTTGATAAGGCACATAGACGAAACCTATTTTCAACAGTGAGTTGAATTATTTGCCCTAATTGTTGCTACTCCTAAGCCTTCTACCATTACTTCAGAGTCTGTAAATTCATATTTATTTAATACCACATGATCTGAAATTGATAAAGGTATTACAGAATTATGTGTAGAATTGTCTATATTACTTAGTGCAATGGATCGATAAGATTGTGAATAATACAGGAAATTAAATAATCATAAAACACAATAAAAACACATCAACATAGTCAAAATTGATAAAGGAGTTCATCAGACTTCCTGGCTACGTCTCCTGGTCCTAGCTTCCAGTGCTGACCTCTTTATTATGTCTTCAAAATGGTTGTTACAGGTGTGAGCTCAAACATAGAGTCTCAACACAAAAATGGATCTCACCACTCAGTTTCGCTCGAGTCCTCGAGTCGGAATGAGCATATACACGACCATATTGGTCACTCTGACCTCCAGACCCCTTAGAATGGTTCAAAAATACACTCCCCTTGTCAACTTTCCGTGTTATGATGTTTTTATAACATGTTTTAGTTACAAATTCCAATAAACATGGAACAAATACATTTATAATAGAAACAAGCTATAAATGAAAGGACCGACGGGCGCGGGTGGACCCCGACCCTCCGGCCTTTCCCCGAAACTGATCTCGAGAACAAACCATCTGACGGTGGTCGCGTCTTGCTCCTTAACTGATCTAGACAACCTGCACCATTGATCTGTCCTCTATCATTCGATGGCTGTCACGCAGTTTCGTGCTCAAACTAGCATGTTCACTATTTCTCCGAAGGTAGAAGATAAAGTGGTTTTCGAGAGGCTATATGTTGAGCACTAAGTGGAATCGCGTGATCCCGGTCTAAAACCGCTTCAGGTCTTGAGGGCACGCGATAAACCATTTACCGCCCTCTTGTCAGAACTCAACAAGTTTAGCTCCTTTTTTCATAGCTTCATCGCGTCTATTTTTCCAGATAACATACTTGCATGTTTCGACGTGATATGCGTCAATCTCATTTGATCATACGATCTCCGCTCGTGACTGTTGTTCCTCATTGCCTAAGGTCTGAACCAATCTCTGACTTCCACATCATCTGCTACACTGAAATAATCATGTACCTGCGACTCTTTCCTGGGTTGCCACATGTTCTGTTGATGTAGGCTTTGAATCTTTGACCTAAATCTTTGATTAGCTCTAGTTTTCTTATCCAAACTCAGATTTGCATGCGGTTTGCACCATTGGATTTGTATTCACAAGACCTTTAACATTTTTCCATTTTCACCTATATTTGAAGACTTTTGATTTGGAGGCTATGTTGAATCCATTTTCGATCACTCCTCCTCACTAGAAACTTTTGGTCCACCAAAAGTTGGTTTTAACTATCGAGTAAGTGAGGATAAAGTTCCTTCACTTGTCCAATTTCTATCCATTGTGCTTTACTTGGATTTGTACCTTTGAGTCCAACTCTCAAGTACTCAACATCGCCTCGTCACGAAGTTTTTATCTTCCTGTCAAGAACTATGTCCTCCTATAACTCATTGAGATATTCAGGCAACAGATCCTCAATGGAAGGTAACTGACCTTGTTCTTTAGGATCTTCAATCATTGAAGGTTCATACAACCTCAAGCTTTCAACATTAACAACTGAATAGATTTGCATATAAGCTGGTAGATCAAGGCGAAAATCATTTTCACCAATTTTATCAAGTATTTTGGAAGGACCATATCTAATTGGTTTCATCTTCTTACCTTCCCCTTGTAGTCTTTCTTTACTGATGTACAACCAGACTTAATTGCCAACTTGAAAACTATGCTAAACTCGATGCTTATCATGTCATGCCTTATATTGGGCTTGAATTCTTTCCAGTTGTTCTTGCACTACCTGGTGAATTTCTTGGATTTGTTCAATGAACTTATTTTCTTTGTCCACATCACTGTGTCCATCAACTGTTATGTCTTTATCAAAGACAAAATCCAAGGGAGACTTTGGTATAAAACCAAAACAAGTCTGAAAAGGAGACCTATGAGTAGAAGAATGTTTAGCATGGTTGTAAGCATGCTGCACATAACACAAATGCTCATCCCAAAGTTTGGGATGCTTGCTGCAATATCCTCGAAGCAACTGTATCACTGTCCTGTTGACCACTTCTATTTGACCATCTATTTGTGGATGAAATGCTATGCTCTTCTTCAACCTTGTGCCCATTAACTACCATAGACTTGACCAAAATTTCCCAACAAATCGAGAATTTTGATCAGATACAATAGAAGTGGGTAACCCAAAATGAACCCATACATTTTGAAAGAACAGCTTTGCAGTTTTTTCAGCTGTGACCTATTTATTACATGGTATCAAAATCCACATCTTGCTGAACCTATCCACAACTACATACAAATAATCATGACCTTTTTTAGACTTTGGAAATCACCCAACAAATTCCATGGAAACACTTTCCCAAGGACGAGAAGGAATTGGAAGTGGAGTATACAAGCTTAATTTTCTATTACTTGGCTTGCTTGTAGCACACATAGTACTATATCTAGAAACGGTTTCATGCATTCGTGGCCAATAATAGAACCTTTGCAATTGTGAAATTGTTTTACTTACACCAAAATGACCTGATATGAGAGAAGTATGTGCTTCTCTAATTATGTTAACTCTTTCAGTTTGTGGAATGCATAACTTTCCCAACTGATATAAGAGTTTGCCCTTAATATAGTATTCCAATTCTTCTGTCTGGTTACCATGACTTAAAGTTGCATATACATCCTTAAAATCTATATCTTGAGTATATTGTTCAATGTAACTTCCATGAATTATTGAATTATGCTTAAGTATAGTGGATGCATTTATGATTGGTCTTGATAACATGTCTACAACCTTATTATGTATGCCCTTTCTTATATCTGATAACAAGATGAAATTGTTGTAGAAAACCCATCCACCTGTAATGTCTAGATTGTTGCAATTTATTTTGTGAGTGTAGATATTGAAGTGGTTGATGATCTATGTGGATGATTGTTTCTTTACCCATTATATAATGTTTCCACTTTTTAACACTTTGTACTAATGCATACAATTCTTTATCTATGTAGGATAGTTAACTACTGCAGATGTAAATGTCTTAGGATGAAAGCATATAGGCTTCCTGTGTTGCATTAACACTGCTCCCATGGCATAGTCACTTACATCTGTATCGATCTCAAATGGATGCTAAAGATCTGGCAGTGCTAGTTACTGGCACCATAATGATCATTTCTTTCAAGGTGTCGAAGGCTTTCTGCTGTTTGCCTCCCCACTGGAACACCAATTTCACACTTGTCAAAGCATGTAAAGGAGTTACAACCAACGAAAAGTTAGCAATAAACTTTCTCCAATGTTCTTCTACCCCTAAGAAACTTCTAATTTCTATAGCAGATTTCGTTTAGGCCAGTTCACAATGACTTCAACCTTAGAGGGATCTATCTTCAATTCACCACCCCCTACAATATAACCCAAATAATTCAAATATGTCCTGCCAAATTCACATTTGACAGTTTCACATAGATATTTTCTCTTTTTAAAACATCTAAAACCTACTTTACATGCTTTACATGTTCATCCCAAGTCTTACTAAAAACAAGAATGTCTTCTAAATAGACTATTACAAAATCATCAATAAATGGCCTAAATACATCATTCATGACTTAGATAAATGTAGCAAGAGCATTAGTTAAGCCAAAAGGCATAACCAACCACTCATAAAGTCCTTGCTTTGTCTTGAAAGCAATTTTCCATACATCTTGTTCTGCAACTCTGATCTAATGGTAGCCACTTCGCAAGTCTAATTTAGAAAAGTAAACTGCATCTTTTAATTGATCTAATAAATCATCAATACAACGAAGAGGATAACGATTCTTGATCGTAATTTTATTTAGTGCTCTAAAATCAATGCAAATTCTCCATGAACTGTCTTTCTTTCGCACCAACACAATTGGTGATCCGCACGATGATGTGCTTGGTCGTATAAACTCTTTATCCAGCAACTCCTGTACCTGCTTCTTTATCTTTGCATTCTCTAAAGCTGATAACCTATACATTCCAATGTTAGGTAGTGGAGCATCTTGCTGCAAATAAATATCATGTGCTATCTCTCGCTTGGGTGGAAGCCCCTTAGGCTATTTAAACAAAATATCATAATCAGAAACACCTTTAACTAAATTTTCTTTTTGTTTAGGATTATAACCTTGAAATGCATAATATTTATCAAGATCCTTTGCTTTTACAAGCATTAGTAAAAATTGCTTACTTGAATTTATAATTCTTTTCATCTGTCCTAACTTTATGAGAGTGAAGTTATCTTTAATTTTATGAGAGCGAAGTTATATTTAATTTTATGAGCTCTTACAATATACTCAATTCCATCCTTAGTGAGTTGATATTTATTTTCAGCTCGATAGAAGATATCTTTTCTACCATACAAGTATGGACTTCCTAAAACAATTCCACATATGTCCAATGGGACTATATTAACTCAACCTGATCTACAAATGTTGACCCAATAGCAAAATGAAGTTTACATTGTCTCATAACTTGTACCTTTGTTTTATCACACACCCAACCTAATGGATATGGCTTTTTATGAGGTTTTGTTTCTAGACCCAACTTCTTTACAATTGTTTCAGAAATCAAATTTACTTGTGATCCACTATCAAATAAAGTATCAATTTTAGTGTGCTTGGAAATGACTCTAATATGAAATAGCTCATTTCTTTTCCTCTCATTACTTTCATTAACAACAAAATGTGAAGAATTACTTGTAGATGCTTCAGAATCTTTAACTTTTATACCTGTGGCTGTAACTGTTGTTTCATCACCTGAGTCTGACCCCAAGTCCTTTTGAATAGCAGCAACATTCTTTTGCTCTTTGCCCCTGAACTTCTTAGGCTTCAGTTATGGATGCAAAGACCAGTAGTGTGCCTCATCGTGTCCTTTCTTCTTACAATGAGTGCATGAAGGTTTATCCTTCTTTACAGTGTTTGTTTTCCTCTCCTTCCATTTCAGTTTCTTCTTTCCTTTATTCTTGTTCTCAATAGATTTGGATGATTTCCTAACATCTGGGTTTACATTTTTACCTCTAGCATCTAGATGAGTTGCTTGGATTAACACATCATCTAAGCTAGTGGGATTAAACATAAGTATAGTATGCTTCAAATAAGTTTGAAGACCATATATATATTTTAACAATGTCTCTGGTGAGTCCAATGATATTCCTAATGTTAAAGCTCTTTTACGAAATTCTTGAGTATAAATATGTACACTTTGACCCTTCAATTGATGTAATGTCTACCAAATCATCATTGCCTACTGCATATAAGCTAAAGGATAAATTTGTTTTTTAATGGCAAAAACAAATTCATTCCAAGTTGAAATGATTTTATCATGTTATTGAAGATCTACTTGTGTCTTTCCTTCCCACCACACAAGTGTGGTTCCTCCAAGTCGAAGGCTAGCTAGTTGAATCTTCTTCCTTTCTAAATTGGCTTTCTGCACCTTGCAATATACATCAATTTTCCTTATCCAATTATCTAGCTTTTCTGCATTAAGTTCTCCATCATAAATTGGCAAATCAAATTTTACATCTAATTTGATCAAAGAGGTTTTCTTTTTCTTCTTCTTAGAAGAACTAGTTTTATGATAAGACGATGATGATAATGATGCTGGTGATGATGGAGGAGATGATGGAGGCTACATTCCTCCTTTCCCTTTATCTTCCTTATCTTATTTCTTTGGAGGGACAAAGAGAAAAGGTTCCTCTGCTCCTTTGTTTGGTCTAGGTGATGAAGTGCCTTCACCTCTGCCCTTTTTAAACTCATTATACATTTCTTTCACCATGGCACGTATCGTCATGGAGCTATCCAAGAACTGAGATTCTGTCCCATGTGGAGCTTCATCTTCCATCCTTCTTCATGAAAAGACCCTTCCAGTCTCTGAATTTGCCTCAACAAGTTCTCCTTCGCCTTGTTCGAGCCTTAACCTAGTCATCATTCAAATCTTCACACAAACTTGTCAAACCTTAAAAACCTTAAGCTCCGATACCACTTGATCTGAAATTGATAAAGGTATTATGAACTTATGTGTGGAGTTGTCTATATTACTTAGTGCAATGGATTGATAAGATTACGAATAATACAAACAATTAAACAATCATAAAACACAATAAAAACACATCAACACAACCAAAATTGATAAAGGAGTTCACCAGACTTCCTGGCTACATCTCTTGGTCCTAGCTTCCAATGTTGATCTCTTTATTATGTCTTCAAAATGGTTGTTATAGGTGTGAGCTAAAAAATAGAGTCACAACACAAAAATGGATCTGACCTTTGAGTTTCGCTCAAATCCTCGAGTCAAAATGAGCATATACATGACCATACGGGTCACCCTGACCTCCAGACCCCCTGGAATGGTTCAAAAATACACTCACCTTGTCAAACTTTCGTGTTATGGTGTTTTTATAACATGTTTTAGTTACAAATTCCAATGAATGTGGAACAAATACGTCTATAATAGAAATAGGCTATAAATGAAAGGACCGACGAGCGCAGGTGGACTCTGGCCGTCCGACCTTTCCCTGTTACTGATCTCGAGAACAAACCATCTGACGACGATCGTGTCCCACTCCTCAACTGATCCGGAAAACCTGCACCATTGATCTGTCCTCTGTCATCCGACGACTATCGTATGGTTTCACGCTACAGCTAGCATGTTCGCTATTTCTTCGAAGGCACACAATACAGTGGTTTTCGGGAGGCTACATGTCAAGCGCTGAGTGGAATTGCGTGCTCTTGGCCTAAAACCATTCCTTGCTTTGAGGGCGCGTGGTAAACCATTTACCACCCTCTTGTCGGAACTCAATGAGTTTACCTCCTTTTTCATAGTTTCATCACGTTCGGTTTTTGAGTTAACATAATTGCATGTTTTGACGTGATATGCGTTGATCTCCTTTGATCGGACAATCTCCACTCTTGACCGCTGTTCCTCATCACCTGAGGTCTGAACCAATCTCTGACTGCCACATCATTTGTTGCGTTGACATCATTAGGTACCTGCGACTCCTTCTCGTGTTGCCACATGTTCTGCTGATGTAGGCATTGCCTCTTTGACTTGAATCTTTGATTAGCTCTAGTTCTCTCATCCAAACTCGGATTTGCATGCGGTTTGCACCATTGGCTTTGTATTCACGAGCCCTTTAACATTTTTATATTTTCACCTATATTTGAAGACTTTGATCTGGAGGTTATGCTGAATCCATTTTGGATCACCACCTCATCTATTATTTCCACTACACTTCATTCCACAGAATCATTCATCCCCAAGCTTCCTCTTCAGCCTAGAGTTTTATTTCCATCTCGAAATACTTCAAGTTCATCTTCTAGCACTTCTGCTACATTTTCTAGCACTTCAATCTCATCTGCAAGCACTTCAATTTCATCTTCAAGCACTACCACTTTACCTCCTAGCCAAGCTAGAATCCTAGCCATGGCTGCCAGATATGCTCCTTTGACCTTACCAGATCAAGTACATGCCATGTATCACTACTACCAGAGTAAAATCTTTCAGTTTGATGGTACTGGTCAATATATTGCACAACAACATGTAAATAAAATGAATGATTATTTTGAATTACATGAAATTGATGAAGAATATGTACAGATGAGATTATTTTCACAAACACAAGCAGGAGATGTCAAGAAATGGTTTAAAGCTTTACCTTCTGGTCATATTGCTAATTTAACTGTTTTCCATAGATTGTTTATCAATAGATGGGAAAGAAAGAAAAATCCTTTACAAATATTGTTTGAATATGAAAACATTAGAAGAGCTCCTAATGAATCTATGGAGGACTATTGTACTAGGTTTAATAGTATTTATAATGCAATCCCTGCAAATACCAAACCTCCACCAGACTTGGCACTAATCAAATTTCTTGATGTTTTTGACACTAATATGTCTTACCAATTGAAATAAACCCTCCAACTTTAAAACAGATGCAGAGTGATGCAGTTAGTGTGGAAGCTAACTTGTTGGCTAAAAGAGCTAGAATGAGGAATGAGTGGAGAGTTACCATTAAGGAAGAACCATCCACTTTAGATGTTAAGATAGATAGTTTAGCTAAAAGTTTAGAAAAGTTAATGGATAGATTAGAGAATATGGAAAGAAAACTCAGGCGGAAAACCAACAAGGTCCTCAAATTAGAAACCCTAACTTTAGGAAAAATCCTAATACTGGAAAATCAAAAGAAGGTTCACCCGATCAAAAAATTAGGCCACCTTTCCAAGAAAATTATGTTGAAGGTTCACAACAACATGAAGAAGACTAGGACACCCAGATAAACTTCATGGGAGTAAACAATGAGGATTCCATTTTTCTTACCTAGGAAGAACAGGAATTGTACATGTTAGAACAATTAAAATTAGAATCTGGAGATTCCTTTGACTACAAACAAGGCTATGAAGCTGCTATCTATGAAGTTCACAAACAATATAGCCTTAGAAGCAAAAAGAACATAGAAATTCCTACTATGAAATAAGTCCAAACCCAAAATAAGAAAACAACAGAAGCTCCTATGACCAAAGTTCTACAAATTCTACCTAGAGGAACTCAGGAGACTTCCAGCCCAAAAATTGTAGACATAACTTCAGCTGAAACTCAAACTTCAACTTCTACTCAAACTATTCCAAACAAGAAAATTGAAAGCAAAACTATTGATACACAACTGAATTAGCAAGTGCTGGTAAAGAAGACAAAAACACATGAACCCAAATTGCTAAAGATGAAATCATTCAACTAGGCAAAACTCAAATTCCATTCAATATCAAAATTGAGATAGCCAAATTGAAAATACCAGTTCCTTTAATAGAGCTGGTGAAAAATGAATCATGCAAAGCACAAAATACTAAAACACTTGACATAGGTGAAGGCGAAGATGCTGTAAACCTTAATGATGATCAACTTGAGTTATTATTTGGTCCAGAAGTGAATGGAAAACATCAACAAGGGGGTATTCCTCCATTCTACATTAGCCTAAATGTTCATGATAAAATCCTGCATAATGATATGTTAGATTTAGGAGCATCTCATAACCTAATGTCTAAAGCAGTCATGGAAAGATTAAACTTAGACATCACTAGACCCTACAAGGACCTGTTTTCCTTTGATTCTAGTCAAGTCAAATGCCTAGGCTTAATAAAAGATCTGTGTGTAACTCTAGTCCAATGCCCACTAAAAAGTATTGTTATGGATGTAGTAGTTGTTGATATTCCATCTATGTTGTTATCTCGCTCATGGGGAGAAAAATTACAAGGATATCTGCAATTAGACATGTCATATGCTACCATTTCTGCATTTGGACAACCAAGAAAGCTTTACAATTAAATCTTGATGAAATACATGGTAAGTTGTTCAGAAAGACCACAGAATTACCCTATTTATTCCATGCATTCTGATATGGACTCATTTATCTTGTATAATTCAGAAAATGGCAAAGATGAAATCACAACTTTAGAAGAAAAACATAAAGAACTTGATAGTGATAATATATTTCATGAACCTAGGTGGTACCTAGATTTTCATGGTTCAGTGAATAGATTAGGAGTAGGTGTAGGAGTTTGGATCCATAACATGGAAAATAATCATTCTAAAGGTCATGCCTTTAGATTAAACTTTAAATGCACCAATAACATGGCAGAGTATGAAGCCTTAATCTTAGGACTGCAACTTGTAAGAAACCTTGGAGCCAAGAGAATTTCTATCATGGGAGACTCAGAATTGATCATAAAACAAATTAATGGAGAGTATTCTGTGAATAATCCTAGACTTAGCCAATATAGAGAAATTGTTCTAGATCTGATTAACTAACTTCTTGAAATTGATTTTGATGTCATTCCTAGGAAACAGAAAATGCAAGCTCACAGTTTGAACTTTTGCTACCACTTTTAGATTACCTTTTCAACCCAATCACCAATACACTGCAGAGGTAAGACACATGCCTGTTATACCTGATAATCTGAAATATTGGCAGATATTTTCACAAGATTCTCAAATCTATAATTTGATGAATGCTGAGGGAGAATTCCAAAACTGTAACATAGATACTGATTTTACAATAGATAACATCATAAATAGTGAAATAGATATAAATGTTGCAGATGTAAATAAACCCACTAAATTCACTAAAGTAGAAATAGATAACTTAGAAAAAGTAGAAATACAAGAAATAGTCAATGATGATTATGAGATTTTAAACCTTAAAAATAACTTTTTGCCTAAGGGATTAGCCCCATTAGAAGATTTGTTTGATTCAAATGATGTAGCTAGAAAACCAAAAATGGAGCCTTTAAGATTAGACATAGAAGAATGTAATATAGGAACAAAAGAAAAAACTAAGCTTATTAAACTATCCAAAGAATTACCTCCAGTTGAAAAGCTGGAACACATAAGTCTATTTAAAGAATTTCAAGATGTCTTTGCCTGGAGTTATGAAGACCTCAAATCTTATGACACCAACATTATTCACCATAAAATACCCATCAAAGAAGATCAGAAACCTTTTAAACAAAATCTTAGGAGGATTAATCCAGTTCTTATGCCATGGATTGAAAAATAAGTAAAAAGGATGTATGAGGCACAAATCATAGCACCAATTAGATATTCAGATTGGGTTTCTAACTTACTTCCCACTAGGAAAAAGACAGGGGAAATCAGATTTTGTGTTGATTTCCAAAACTTAAACAAAGTGTCACTAAAAGATAACTATCCTCTCCCCAAAATGGACCATATTTTACAGAGGGTGGTAGGATCATCTAGAATCTCATTACTTGATGGGTTTTCTGGATACAACCAAATCTTAGTTCAACCAGAGGATCAAACAAAGACTGCATTTACCACTCCCTCGGGTACTTTCATGTATTTCAAATGCCTTTTGGACTAATGAATGCAGGTGCTACCTTTCAAAGAGCTATGGATATAAATTTTTCCAAGGTGATTCATGACTTTTTAGTCATTTATCTAGATTATATAATAGTATTCTCCAAAATAGACAATGAACATGTAGATCATTTGAGAAGAGTTTTTATTAAATGTAGAAAATTTGGCATTTCTTTGAATCCCAAAAAGGCACTCTTCGGACTAAAAGAAGGTAAAATATTAGGACACATAATTTCAAAAGAGGGCATTAGAATTGATCTAGCTAGAATAGAAGCAACCCTAAACATTAGTCATCCTAGGAACATTAAAGATTTGCGTTCATTCTTAGGTAAAATAAATTTTCTTAGAAGATTCATTTCTAACTTAGCAGAACTAATTAGATATTTGAATAACATGTTGAAAAAGGATTCAACACTTAAGTGGGCAGTAGAGGCTAAGCAGTCTTTTGAAGCAATCAAAGAAGCCCTTACTAAAACTCCTGTCCTCATAAGTCCTAATTTGAACAAAGATTTCATAATTTTTTCATTTTCTTTAGAAAACACTATTACAACAGTCTTGTTGCAAAAGAATGATGAGGGTTATGAACAATCCATTGCATTCTTCAGTAAATCTTTGAGAGATGCTACACCAAAGTATAATATAATGGAAAAATAAGTTTTTGCTTTAGTGAAAGCCATAAAGGATTTCAGAGTATATATTCTGTACTCTCACATAATAGCGTATGTTCCAAACTCAGTTGTAAAGGACATTCTAACTCAAAATGGACTTGATGGAAAAAGAGGCGAATGGATTGCCACCATACTAGAATATGACATTGAGATCAAGCCTACAAAATCGATTAAAGGCCAAGGTTTAGCCAAACTCATGGCTGAATCAAACTATTGATCCTTAGACATAAATTTCATTGCTGTTATCGATGATTAGGAAGAGATGGCGACTCCACAAATCAATGAAGCTTTCATAGATTCACCTTGTTATGCAAACATTTTTTTCATTTTACTCAACTTACAAGCTCCTCCTGGTCTATCTATAATTAAAAGTAGATTCCTAAAGATGAAAGCAATGGAATATTGTATCTTAGACAATGTTTTATTTTGGAAATATAATGGTGGCATTTTGTTAAATTGTTTATTAAAAGATGAAGATGACAAAGTCATGCAAGAATTTCATGCAGGGGATTGTGGGGGACACCTATACTGGAAAACAACTGCTGATAAGATTTTAAGGGCATGTTTTTACTAGCCCACCCTTTTTGCAGATGTCAGAAAATATGTGACCTCCTGTCACAAATGCATCACAAATGCCAAATATTTGAAGGCAAGAAGAAACTCTTACCATTACCCCTCAAACCTATCTCAGCAGAAATGCATTTTCGACAATGGGGTTTAGACTTCATTGGGGAAATTCACCCACCCTCCTTAGGCCAACATAAATTGATTTTGAAAACCACTGATTGCTTTACTAAATAGATAGAAGCCATCCCTTCTAGACAAGCCACATATTCTATCATCATTTCATTCCTTGAAAACAACATCCTTTCTAGATTTGGATACCCACAAAATATCATCACTAATAATCCCACTGCCTTCAAATCCAAGAAAATGGTAGACTTTTGTAACCAATACCACATTACCCTTGGCCATTCCACAACCTATTACCCTCAAGGTAATGGACTTGCATAATCCTCAAACAAAAGCCTTGTAAATATCATCAAGAAACTGTTAGAAGAAAATAAGAGGACTTGGAACAAGAAGTTGGTTAATGCCTTATGGGGAGATAGACTAACTACAAAAAGGTACATTGGTACATCTCCTTATCAGCTAGTATATGGAAAGGATGCTATTTTTCCATCCTCATTAGGAGTACCAGTGATGAAAATGATTCAAGAATTGCAAGTAGAACCAAATGATATCCAAAGGAGGATAAATTAGACATACATTTGCAACAAACCAGGAAGAAGTCTATGAAAAATCCCAAGTGATCGAAGAAAAAATCAAAAAGATTTATGAAAAAAACCAAAGCTGATGATTTTTACATAGGTGATAAAGTACTCAAATGGGATTCCAGAAGAGAAGAAAAGGGTAAACATGGTAAATTTGATTTCCTATGGCAAGGCCCTTACATCATTTATGGTTATAGAGGTAACAATGCATTTTTCTTGAAGCAGTTAGATGGAACAAATCTATCAGGAGGACTAGTCAATGGTAGAATGTTGAAGCATTACTTTTCTTGAGATTAACATTAGTTCATTTGTTTACTTTTCTCATTGTACATAACATTGCAAGGTTTAGATTGGATTGGATGATTACCATTTGAGGTTGAAGCCTGGAGAGAAGGCCCTAAGCTTTGAAAGGTGTAGCATCATATGTATGAATAAAGTGGATCACAGAAAAGTAGTTACAAGGCAAGCACAATAAAAGTTTCAAAGGTTGTTGATCTTAAAGTTCTTGACATTTCACCAGGAAATGCCATCCCCATGTGGAGCCACTGTTAGGGTCCTATAATAATAGGATTCATAAGTTTGAATTGACTATGATTATTCTTGTAATATTATACATACTTTTTCTTTCTGTAAAATGTTTTCTCATATTAAAAATAAAAAATGTAAAGAGGGTGAAGTCCTAAAAGAAAAATGAAAGGACCAATAAAAGAAAAATATCAAAAAAGAGTATAAAGTATAAACCCCACCAAAAAGAGATAAAAAATAGATTCTGAAAGTGATGCAAATTCAAATGCCACTACTTTTACTTTACTTTGCAAAATAAGATTATGTGTAGCTTGTCAAAAATGCCACAATCCATGATGGTCAAATAGTTTAATCTTGATTCATTCATGCTTTAAATTTCATGCTGATAGATACAGAATAAAGATCTTGCCAAACTTTTTAATCTTGGCAGATCAGTAGTTAGGTAGAGAATAATAATGAGCTCACCAGTTTAATCTGAGTCATTGGAAAGCCATAATGTTAGAATTAGATAGCTTTCTTACAAAAGAAAAAGAAATAAAGGGTAAGCAAGCTCAAATGTACCTAGTAAATGAAGAAAAAATGTTAGGGTAAATGATGGTAGGAAGAATTAGTTTTCGCAAGGCATGGAAAGCATCAATTGGTTTATTTCATATTACTAACTTCCTTCCAAACTCATTTACCCCTTGTAAAAATATCATTTCCCCTTCATTTTACCTTTGCCCTTATTTCATCTCATTTTCTGTTGTAAAATAACCCTTTTACCCCTTATTTTACACCCTCCTGTAGACATTTCCTTTAAAACCCACTAAAACCCCCTTATTTCCTTTAAATAATTAACATGTATTGGGCCCCATTGAAGAACCCTCCCCGATACCCTTTTAACTCATATCCCTTGCATATTTTTCCCCGCATACTATGTTATCAACCCTCATCGCATAATTGATTCTCGTATTTACTTTTTAATTAACTACTTTAAATTTTAATTAACAAAACCCCACACCCTGACTCATCCCTCACAACTCCACCACCAGATAACCCTCCGATCACCCACCTCTAGATCCAACGACCCACATTCCATATCGCATGCTTTGACGTCTGACTTTTAGCATCACAAAAGTGCATGAGATAAGTTATTTTCCCCGCCCACCTTTTTGTTACATCACGTCCTCCAAAATAATACCGCCAACCACTTTAAATTGGTGTGATAAACCACCTTGCTACCTCCTCACATCAAATGAAACCTCCCCACCATTTAAATTTAACCCCGCGCCCAAAGGTTAACCACTATTGGTTAAAAGCGAAAAAGCCACCCTTTCCAATTTTTTCACTGTTATTCTGTTAAGGATTGCAGAAAGGAACCTCTACCGACCTATTCTACAATGGACAAACATCGGCCGAATTATTCTAAGCCTTTTACTACCAGAAGATGCTTCCGACTCCGATTTGAAGCACTATAAAGACCATTGAAGCCTCAGAAAGCCTCCGCTGCCCCCAGAGAACCATTCTGCATACCAAAGCTTCATTTTCTAGGTATTCTTGAAGTGTCGGAGGCCTGTACTTAAGCTTTGCACAACATTTCAAATAGGTTAATCAATTGAACCAATTTAAAAGCCTTGTCAACCTAAAGAAAGCCACTAATTGCATCCAAAACCCTTTTTGCAGACTGTATTAATCTTTTCACACTATTCTAGAGGTTCTAAGCATACTTCTTAAGCTAGATAGTGATAAATTGAATAAAATAAATAAATCTATGGCTTCTCACATCATTCTGGATGCAAAACCCCTGCAAACTCCTCACTTAGATATTGACCACCTCCCATTGGCCGATAGAGATTTCTAGATCAAAGACACAACCTCTCCTAACAATCTGTTAGAACTCCACTGTTGGAGAAAAGACAAATTCCCCAACTAGAATGATGATATTTAGCAACGAGAGTCAAATTTACCCAAATACTTGTTCCCATAGGTATACCAGTTCCTTGAAATCATCCACCTATGCCAACTCTACTATTTCCCAAGTCAAAGAGCCATAGTCTCTCCTAACCAACAAATTTTGTTCACAATCACTACAGGATCAATAAATGAAATGCTGTAGATCTAGCCAAAGCCTAATGAAGCCCCATTTTCTATTGAAAACCTAATTGATATGTACTTAAAGCTAGACCTTCCCAAGAGATCCCAAAATTTTCAAACTTTCCTCCTCGAAAAAGCTCAAGTTCCTACATACAACCCTCCATATTCTACCACCATTTTCTCTGAAAGAGCCAGACAGATTGTAACCATGTTGTCCTGTATTCTAGGATATACTATTGATGAACATGTAGATGAGCCTATACTTGGCTGCCTGTCTATTTTTTTCCCAGGCAACCCTTCAGCTACAGTTTTCAATTTTTCCCAGTTCTTAGCAGACAGAATCCATGATCAATTGATCAGATTGCCAGATGAAAGAGTATTCAAATACTCTTCAGTATTGTTCCATATGTTTCTATACTTCCAACCAGAAAGGTTTACAGTTAACATCCAAAAACTGGACACTAAGGGCAATCCTAGATCTGTTATCTTTTGGATACCTTTAATCCAAAAATATTCCACTAGTTTTAGCTACAAGGATTTCATTGATTCATTTGTTTACCTAGTTGTTAACATGCTAAGTAGTAGCAATCAACCCAGGGACAGTGATGAAATAAAGAAAGTTTTACAGTTGTTCAAACATAGTAGAACAAGAGACTGGTTTTTATACCAGAACTACACTAAAATTAGGGTGTATGGATGTCAACTCACTCCATATAAGCTTCCCAAATAGCTCCCGATGAGGATATTTGCACTAGAATATATCAGGCATATTATAAATTCAGATGATGTTAATTTTCTATCATCCAAGAAGAAAACACAGTTTAAATTCAAGAACCAGCTTGGTCCTTTTATCTACAATAATAGAGAGGCTAGAGAGGAAGTAGAAATATGTTTACAAGAAATGAAGTTTAGTGATAGTTTCAAATGGAAGTATGATCCTTTAGGTGTCATAAACAAATTGAGACTCAAGTTTAAATTGAGTCCTTCTATGCATGAGTCAAAGCTAAATATTGAAAGATATGCCAACCAGTTAGAGTGGTTGGAAAACACCTTACTGGATATGGAGGTGCAGATGGATATTAGTTCCATTCTGCATACTCTAGCCCTACAAGACAAAAATGCAAAAAGGACTAGAGAAGAAGGTTCTTGCTCAAATAAAGGTACAGCAGATAACAAATTTGAAATTATGTGTAGAAAAAGAACAAAGCTGAATCCAATAAATGAGCAAGAAGAAGTAAATGATGCAATTGAGATAATTGATACTGACACTATAATTAAGAAAATGCACTTCCATCAGTTTCAAAGGAAACTCATCAGCCTCCAACTTCTAGTGCTCAGATCATCTAGAAGCAGCATAGTGTTGAAGTCTTTTCTTCAAGTGAACCAATGTATAGAGAAATAGACATAAAAGGGAGATACAAAGATATTAAGGTCAAAAATGAAGAAATAAAAGCTGAAATATATTCACAGTAATTGAAGCAGATTCCTGGTAGCCATAACATATTACTTTCTGCATTTGATTATAAGAAAGGAAAAATGTAGATGGCCTTTTTGGAGCCCACAATATAGCATCCTAAGTCATCAGCAGATTACAAAAGGACATATTATGAGATTCCTACCAAAGATGTTAATTCTATAGACCCAATAAAATTTCATAAGCAGGCAGGAGAAATGCTATACTCAACTATGACCAGCAAAGCTATGAGTGTACAACAACTACAAAATTTTCTAGAGAATAAAAGCACAGTTAAAACTAGAGAAGGCATCCTCACAAGCAAAGGATAAAAAAATTAAATGACTGGAAGGCTTGGTTATTGAAGTGGGATATGATCCAAAGAATGTCAAAGGTGCAAAAGAACTCATTAAGAAAATGAATGCAGACATTGCTACATTGAAGAATCAGCTAAAGTTGCCTCCTACTAAACATCCATAGACCAAGGAAGTTCTAGAGAATCCTGTTGAGCCTCAAACCTACACTTCTTTACACATCCTCCCAGCCTCTTTTTCCTATTCATTTTCCTATTTTGCCACTCATTCCCTCCATCAATTTGCTCAAATCGTTGTATTTTAGGACTTTTTACATGGTTTTCTAATTATGTTAATGACTGTGTTTGGTTTAGAATTTTGGTCCAAGGTGCTACGTTTCCGCAGCTCATACAGGGTTTACACAGGGTTTTCCGCAGCTGATCCCGGTTTCCGCAGCCAACCCCGGATTCCGTAGCTGTTTTATTAAACGCTATGTTCCAGGTGCCCTCTAGGAAGAAGAGCCACATGGGCAAGTTCGTGGAACCAAGGACATGGTGTGTGTCCCTCCAGATCATCCAAACCAGTCATCCAAGCTCGTGGTCAACGAGGAGGCAACTTCGGTCAAACAGAGGTCATTGGCGGTGGCACGACTTTGCGTGTTCTATTTTAGAGCGCGTGAGGAATAGGTGGCATTGTCCTCAGTTATGAAAGTAGTGGGAGACATAATCCAACATCGGATTGAATGCCCACGATGACCGTTGCCTAGATCCGAGGACGTAGCAGGACTACGTGTTTCAATTCAGCTGTTCGAATTACTTAGATTTCGTTAAGTTAGTTCACCTTCTGCAATTATAAATAAAGCGTCTTTGAACGCTGGACAAGTTAGTTGTTAGTTGCTGTTTTTATACCTTTGAACTCCCACTGTATTTTCTTATTTTATGCGCAATACATGAGAAGAATGTTATTCCATTTACGTGTGTGATTGATCTTTGAAATGGCTGGAGTAGGCAGAGGGCCCCTGTTTACTAAAGGCCTGTACAGTGTTTTTAGTTTCTCGCATTTCGTTTTCTTATTTCATGTATATAATGCCTTTAATTGCTGTGTTTTAGATAGCTGTACATACATTCCAATTTCTGCTTGTTTACATTTCTGCTCTTTTTCATGACTGATCAGTGTGTTATGCAGGTTTCTTTGGCGTGCCCAGGACAGTTTTATGCTTTTCTTTTGCACAACTAGTGACATGTGTGATCATCTTGTCTATGTTGCTGACCTTCTTTGTTTTGCAGCCTTTATTTCATCATTATCATTTAGTCAATTTGCATATTTGTTTTTGTTTGTTTGTAGATATCAAGTTGTTTATCTATTGATGGTCTCTTCTTTATAACTTAATATCTTTATTGAGGA
>APFE030104425.1:0-11686 GCA_000404065.3 Pinus taeda | reverse complement strand
AGATGCCTTGCATTGTACTATTGTGATTATGATTGTATTGGCAGAGATATGTTGTTGGTACTAAGGTGCCATTGCTTGATTCTAGTTGTTGTTAGAAAATGTTAGTATATGGCAAAGTTTTTCCTTCAAACATTTGAGATATAATCAATTTGATTTATTCAAGAAAAACATAGTTGCCAATCAAACAGGTAATGAACTGAATTCTCACTTTTTAGAGGTAGCGAAAAATCATCCGATTTTGAAAAGTGTTGATTCATAATAAACCTTTTTTTAGCATATTTTTGGGACTCTAGATTTTATTATGTATTAGGTAAGGTATACACATTTTTTTTTAAATGTTAGTTATTTCCATGCCAATTTGAAAAGTGTTTATGTAGCATCAACCCCTTTTTTAGGGGGCTTATTTTTGAGACTTTAACTTTTTTGATATATTAAGTATGGATAATATTTTTAAAGTGTTGTTGATTTTCATATGAACTTTGAAAAGCATCAACCTTTTTTTTAAGGCACACATTTTTGACACTTTAAATTTTCTTACGTTCTAAGTATGCAAAAAAAAAATCAATGTTGATTATTTAACCATTTTTCAAGTTGTCTTATTCCTCTTCATGTTTTCGTCCTAAGATGCTTGTTTTCTTAAGGGGTTTCCAAACTTGTGTATTTTGTTTTTCTTTGCAATGTTTTTTTGTAATGAAATTTTTTATTTTTTTCCAATTATCAAAATAATAATAACAAGTAAATAAAAATATATTAAAACATAAAAAACAAAGAAACAATCAATATATAAAAGAATATAAAAAAAAAAAAAAAACTTGTAAATATATAATTTAAACAAAAAAGATGAAAAGACAAGAAATATTTCACAAAAAAAACATAATTTAAGAGAAAAAATAAAAATCAAAACCAAAATTACAAAACAATAAAAATAATAATTTAAAACAAAAAAAAATATATAATATATTAAAAAATAAAAATAAAATAAAAATAAATTTTTAAAAAAAATCATTAAAATAAAATTTAAGAAAAATAATAATAACAATTAAATAATTAAATTAATTAAAAACAAAAAATTTAAAAACAATTAAAAAAATTAAAAATAAATAAATAAACGCAAACCCTACCCAGGCCTGCGGCCCCTCGAGTGCTAGCGGGAGGCCTAGCCAATTCAAGCAATCGACCAAGCCCCGCCAGCGCCCGAGGGGTCGCGAGCCCTGGGTGGGTTGGGTTTGGGACCGCGGGCGTAGGGCAATGTTGACAAATCCAATAGGGTAGCAAGTTAATTGATTTATCTTATTATGACATTATCTTGTGATGTTTCATTATTAGTTTTATTCTTTCTATTTATCTTATTCTTATCATCAAGGCTAATGCCAATCAATAAACGGAAGAGGAAACGAGATGTAGGCACACAGCCAAGGAAAAACCCCTACATAGGGGAAAACTCAGTCAAGTAATTCTTCCTTTAGTAGATTCAAAACAAAATTGAGATGACCAAGATGTTGATTTTTGTAGTTTGGGAGGTACTCCAAGCCTTGTGGATCGAGGGTTTGGAGGAAGGAGCTCCACAAGTGGCCTTGTGGGCTTGAAACCCAAGCTTGGGATTTTGCATCCATCGTGATTTGGGCCAAAACAATGAGCACATTTCGACATGTGATGGATGAGGATGATAGCCCTTATCGAGACGAATCCGACGCAACCAAGATCATCCGATCCCGAGTTGTAGAAATGGAGTTATGAATTTTTGAAGTTAATATATGTGGTTGTGGATTAATTTTGGAGAGAAGAGCAGGTCAGCTTGTGTCCAAATTAGACTTGTTGACACCACATGTAACCCTCATGTTTGTGTATAAATATGAGGTGAGTGAGGATCATTTGAACACATCCAAAAGTGCGTTTATCTCTTTAAAAAATGCATCTGAGTAGTAGCAGTGGCCAAATAACAGCAATTGAGCAACGGCCGAGTAGCAACAACAACCAAGTAACAGCAGTTGAGCGACACCGAGTAGCAACAGCTGAGCGACGGTCAAGTAGTAGCAGCCATGCAAAGGAATCCATCAGCCCTTAAGGACTTGCAGAGGTATGTGTTTTGATAGAGTTGATTGCTAGTTGGATGGGTGTCCCCAGGGTTGGATAATTGATGGAGTCTGTTAGCAGCCAAGAGGAGGATTTGATGCTACAGTGAGGATTGGTCACTTGTGCACTGTTGGAGGGTAGCGTGAGAGTGGACCAAGTGTGGACGTGATTGGGCATTTATGGTCTGCTGAAGGACAGTGTGATAGTGTCCAAGTTGGAGCCCGGTGTGCAACACTTTGATGGACAAAAGTAGTTGCTAGAGTGGCAGTTGTTGAGCTCAAGGGTCTGATCAACCAGGAGCAATTTGTGAAGCCCTAGACTTGTGTGTGAAGAAGGACTTCTACAACAGATGATGGGTAATCCTCCTAACTCGTGTTCATTGTGAGAGATGGACATCTTACAGTGATAGGTGGCAGCCCTCCGTGCCCTATGTTGGTCTTCATCAGAGCAACGCAAGAAGACCATAGTGGGTTGAATTCCCTGACTAGCTGAGGAGGAGTAGTGGACATATTAAGAGTTGTTCACAAGTGGAGTTGTGAACAACTCGACAAGAGTCTCGATGTGTTGTGCCCTTGATGGACTAAGGCACAACTAGTGAGTAGATTGGATAGTCGAGGTTCAGTGGTCAGATGGACTTGGATCGTTGATAGAGACAGGAGTTGCAGATCGAGAGCCAAAGGACAGGCCAGGTAGAGGGTACGACCAAGGTATCTGAGAGGAGCTCTACATCAGCTAGACGATCAAAGTATCTTGTTGAAGGCAAATTGGTTGTCAATGCATTGACACCAAGCCCCAGTTTGTATTCTTATACTAGTGGACGTATGAGGGCCATTATCCGTGGCACGAGATCCCTAGATTGTTGCATTATATGTTGATTAATATAACGAAGTTGGGGTGAAAAATGTAAAATGTTGTCTATATTTTGTGCATGTGTGATTTACTATTGTTTATATTCCATTGTGCAAAGTAGTATCGTTGAGATTCTTGGTTTGGTAGCGTCAGAGATTTTAAGATTCTATCCTAGACACCAAGGTCGTGGAAAAACAACATGGTATCAGAGCTTGTCTGAGCTACTTTGAGGGACAGTGAATCAAAGTGTGCATAGTGAAGCAACTCAGAAGGACATGTGGGTGTCTAGATCATGGAGCAGAGGATTCAGCTAAAGACATGGAGATGTGGTCTTGATTGGCTTTGCAGCGAGATTGATTGGGAGTTCTGATGGATTGGTGGTGAGCCTGGTGAACAACAGTTTGTTGTAGGGAATATTGTTGATCATGGACTTCCATTGATTTGTCATAGATGGTTGGGACAGCTGAGGGTCTCTTTAGCTTGGACGAGATAAGGTTGATCGAGATGGCTTCATGTGATGGACTTCAGATTGGCATGCTAGAGTCTTCATTGAATCGTGATGTTGCATATCTGAGATTGGAGGGATTTGCATGATTGGTATTTGATCCACGAGGATGAGTGCTTGCAGGACTGAGCCAGTGGAGATCGTGTAGGCTCAAAGGGAGTCTAGCCTCAGAGGGAGCAACCCTATGGAGGTTTGGGATCTTCGGGTTCAAATGTGATGAGGAAAAGGCACTACCGAGATTGTCGGGTTCATTCTACAGAGTATGCTACAGTAATGGATGCTAGATGGGCTAGTGTCGCCAGATTATGATGGTTACTTCCTAGTCTTGGAAGTACCTCCCTCGCTAAGAGGGAGTGTTGAATTTTGTAGCTTGGGAGGTACTCCAAGCCTTGTGGATCGAGGGTTTGGAGGAAGGAGCTCCATAAGTGATCTTGTGGGCTTGAAACCCAAGCTTGGGGTTTCACACCCATCGTGATTTGGGCCAAAACCATGACCACATTTCGACATGTGATAGATGAGGATGATAGCTCTTGTCGAGATCAATCCTACGCAACAAAGATCATCTGATTCCGAGTTATAGAAATGGAGTTATGAATTTTTGAAGTTAATATATGTGTTTGTGGATTAATTTGGGAGAAAAGAGCAGGTTTGCTTGTGTTCAAAATAGACTTGTTGACACCACATGTAGCCCTCATATTTGTGTATAAATATGAGGTGAGTGAGGACATTTGAACACATCCAAAAGTGTGTTTATCTCTTAAGAAAATACATCCGAGTAGCAGCAGCAACCGAGTAACAGCAGCTGAGAAACGGCCAAGTAGCACCAGCGGCCAAGTAACAGCAGCTGAGCGACGGCCGAATAGCAACAGCAGTCGAGTAAAAACAGTTGAGCGTCAACCAAGTAGCAGCAACTGAGAAGCAGCCATGCAAAGGAAGCCATCAGCCCTTAAGGACTTGCAGAGGTATGTCATGTGTTTTGATAAAGTTGATTACTAGTTGGATGGGTGTCCAAGGGTTGGATAGTTGATGGAGTCTATTGGCACCCAAGAGGAGGGTTTCCTAAGTGTGAGGATGCCCTAGCCAGAGGCAGATGCTACAGCGAGGATTGGTCACTTGTGGACTGTTGGAGGGCAGCGTGAGAGTGGACCAAGTGTGGACGTGATTGGCATTTATGATCTGCTAGAGGACAGTGTGATAGTGCCCAAGTTGGAGCCTGGTGTGCAACACTTTGATGGAAAAAAGTAGTTGCTAGAGTGGCAGCTGTTGAGCTCAAGGGTCTGATTAACCAGGAGCAGTTTATGAAGCCCTAGACTTGTGTGTGGAGAAGGACTTGTATAGCAGATGATGGGCGGTCCTCCTAGCCTCTGTTCATTGTGAGAGATGGACATCTTGCAGTGATAGATGGCAGCCCTCTATGCCTTATGTTGGTCTTCATCGGAGCAGCGCAAGAAGATCATAGTGGGTTGAAGTCCCTGAGTAGCTGAGGAGCAGTAGTGGGCATATTGAGGGTTGTTCACAAGCGGAGCTGTGAACAACTCGACAGGAGTCTCGGTGTGTTGTTCCCTTGATGGACTAAGGCACAACTAGTGAGCAAATTGGATAATCGAGGTTCAGTGTTCAAATGGACTTGGATTGTTAATAGCAGTAGGAGCTGCAAATCGGGAGCCGAAGGACCGGGCAGGTACAGGGTACGAACAAGGCAGTTGTGAGAAGCTCTACATCAGCTAAACAGCCAGAGTATCTTGTTGAGAGAAGATTGGTTGTCAATGTACTGACACCAAGCCCCAATTTGTATTCTTGTACTAGTGGATGTATGAGGGCCATTATCCTTGGTACGGGAGCCCTAGACAATTGTATTATATGTTGATTAATATAACGAAGTTCCGTTGAAAAATGTAAAAAGTTACCTATATTATGTGCATGTGTGATTTATTGTTGTTTATATTCTGTTGTGCAAAGTAGCATCGTTGAGATTCTTGGTTTGGTAGCATCATGGATTTTAAGATTCTATCCTAGACACCAAGGTCGTGGAAAAACAACACAAGACCCCTATAAGTAAAGACTCCCTCCATCAAGTCATCCTTGTTTATTCTTCAATTCTGAGTTCTATGAGTAGTGTTTCATTCTTCAATCTGTTCTCAACACCTTGTTCCTGCAACAATATGATAACTCTTGGCATATTTTGGGTGTCATACTTCAATCCTGCAATAAGATCATGTTTCGTTCCATGTAGTGGTAGTATACAGCCATCAAGGGAACACACTCAATCACAACTATATACAGCATGTACACAATGTACTATGCAAAAAACTCAAGCATAATATTTCTTAAGGTACAGCCCAATCCTAGGCTACACTAAGGGAACTCCATCAAAATCAAATAGCTCATAGGCCCCTTTAGCAAGAACACATTTGATAATGTATGGATCCAGCCACATTGGCTCGAACTTCCCCGATCCTAATTTATCAGAATCTTGGTCTTATAACAAAACAAGGTCTCCTTCCAAGAAGACGTGAGGCTTGACACTGTTGTCATATTGCGCCTTGATACATTTCTTATTGGCTTCATTAGCTATCGTAGCATCATGTCGGGCTTCATCTACGCGCGTCAGATGTAAGAGACGTTCCTCTTTCGCAGAAGTGGCGAGGAGGAGCTTGATAACAAGTTTGAGGGATGGCATTTCCCATTCAATCGGAGGGATTGCTTCCAAACAATAAATCAATTGGAATGGTGTGAACCCGGTAGTAGTCCTAACGGAGGTCAATACGCCCACAAGGCCGCATAAAGAATAAGATGCCAGTCTGATTTATGGACCCCTATCATACGTTAAAGCATTGTTTTGAGAACTTTATTGATTGCCTCAACTTGCCCATTCGCTTGAGGGTAGTAGGGAATGGAACTTTCATGGGAAAGTCCTAGTTTGGCACTCAATTCGAACATCATGTGATTGCGAAAATGTTTTCCATGATCCATGACTACAGCCTGTGCAACACCAAACTGCGCAACATGGTTGAATAGAAATAGAGTAGTTGTTTCGCCAGTATTATTGTCTGTAGGCATCACCTCGGCCCACTTGGTAAAATAGTCAATCGCTATGATGATATAGCCATGCCCCCTAGTCGAGTGAGGGTTGCATATCATGAAATCAATGCCCCATTTCGCAAAAGGACCAATGGCAATAACAGGATGCAAAGGAGCGGGCGAAGCACAGGTCTTATGATCGTATATCGAGCATGCATGACACTTTTGGACAGCGAGAATGCATTCGTGAAATATGGTGGGCCAAAATTAACCAGCACACAGGTTCTTCTATGTGGTGGCATAACCAAACAAATCACTGCCACATGCCCCAAAATGGCATTCATTTAAGACTTTCTCGACCTCCTCATGGGTGAGGCACCTTCGAAAAACCATATCAATACCGCAGCGATAAAGGGTGTCGCCGATTATAATGTAATGCTTGGCTTGATATCGAATACGTCATTGGTCAAAACAAGAGGTATTGGACCGAAAAGTCTAGGTCTAGAGATATATGATAATGTCTCCTTACCACAGCTCAGATTACGAGATCAAATACAACAACTCGTCCAAAATAGAATCACTAGACGTTGGTTCAGTTTCAGCAACAGGAAGGTCGCAAATTAGCTCAACAAAAACTAAGGATTTCTTGGACTTGGATTTGATGAATTCCAAATCGAACTCTTATAGGATGACAATCCACTTAGAGTACTTGCCCCCAGCAATTGTCGCGATAAGATGTACGTCATGGGATTGCAATCCGAAACAACCATAGTTTTGTGAAGCAGTAGGTAATGGCGAAATCTTTGGACAGCTTGGATAGCTGATTTTTGGACACGAGTACTTGACTTTGGTATCTTTGAGATTATGACTCAAGTAATAAATGGGATGTTCAGTTCCTACATCTTCCTCCTGAACCAATACCATAGCAATGGTAGTAACTGCAGCAGCGAGGTACAAGAAATAATCGCGTTGGTAATCTGGGGGATACAACAAGGATGCCTGAATCAATACATCTTTCAAGGCATCGAACGCCTTTTGAGCAGTATCGTTCCAATGGAAGGGAACCCCTTTCTTTAACAAGCGAGTAAATCCTTTGGTCAGTTTGGCATAGTTGGGAATGAACCTCCAAAGAAAGTTAGCCTTCCCTTGGAGTCATTGACGCTGAAGAAGGGAAGGCGCAGACAGATCAATGATCGCCTGCACTTTCAACGGGTCAATACGAATTCCATGTTTTGATACAACAAAACCGAGAATTTGACCAGAACTTACACAAAACACACATTTGTGAAGATTGAGTCAAATGTTATAATGTCTACATCGCAAAAAGATGGCCCTAAGATGCATAGAGTGATCAGCTCGATGTCTCGAATGAGCAGGCAAATCGTCCAAATAAGGTTGCACAATATGTTTGATGTTGTGGAAGGCATAATTCATTGCCCTCTGAAACGTAG
Source organism: Pinus taeda (assembly GCA_000404065.3). Classification (NCBI taxonomy): domain Eukaryota; kingdom Viridiplantae; phylum Streptophyta; class Pinopsida; order Pinales; family Pinaceae; genus Pinus; species Pinus taeda. Next base: position 3,787 of record APFE030104425.1, on the reverse strand, counting down.
CCCCAACATTCTTTAATTTGAAAAGGAGTTTTCTATATGCAAATGTGCCCCAAGGGATAAATAAATGCGTTTCTATGTTGGTTTGTCGAGAGAATGTTGATTTAATTATGGCCGGAGAATCCATCCATAAGTCACAACTGACACAATCATCAACAATCTGGTTGATGAATGGGGTAGGATAATTGTCCTTTGGACAAGCACGTTTGATGTCCCAATAATCGATACACACACAAATTGTTCCCTGTTTCTTCATGACAGGAACAATGTTAGACACCCAATTAGTTAAAGGTACGGGATAGATGAAATCGGCGCGTAAAAGTTTCTCAATTTCAGCTTTAAAAGCGGCAGCCTTGTTGGGTTTGCTTCTTGACCCATAAGCCCCGTTTGATCCACCTTGACATCATCGTCCATGTTGGATTTGGTACTAATCTCTACTTCATTCCATCGCCTCTTTTATATCTTAAAAAATACCAAAAATATTGTCTTACTAAAGCCACTCTCACTTTACCTTGTGTCTCATTACTTAGCTTAGTCGAAGGAAATCCAACCTAAAGTGAAGAGGATAGGTTACTTAGGTGACAGTGGTGACTATCCTAGTAGTTCTCGCTTGATTTGTACATTGTGGATTAGAGATTTTATCATCAAGTATAATTTGGGACATAACACTACCCAAATCAATTGTGATTTTACAACATATATCCCCCAAATTTTCATTTTGTTCTAAAGATGTTCTTTCAACACTTGTCATTGCTTCTAATGTGCAAGCATTCCTTTGTGGTTGTTAGATTTTCTCAATGCTTTTTGTTGTTGCCATTAATTGTTTATTCTCAAATACCTCTCCCTACACTAATGAAGTTCTCCATTCACCTCCAATTGCACCTTTTCTTTGTGGACATTCAAATGACTTCTAACTTCATATCCACAAATATAACAATATATCTTGAGCTTGTAACCACCAAATCCTCTTCCTCATCCACAAAAAACCTCTACTTAAGGACTTGTCCTCATGCCTTCTTGTCCTTGTTGATTTTTCTACAAGATGAATAGTAGAAACCAATATTCTAATAAGATAATTACTACCTAATGATGTTTAACAATATTCATGCCACTGATATCATTGAGCAATTATACACAGGAAATCTCAACAATAATGCAATGAAAACAATAAGATCATAAAGAGATAACCATGCATAATAAAAACAACAAAATTTTCCCTAGGAAACCCAAACTTAGGAGAAAACCCAAGAACTCTTCTTCTAGGAGAAATTTTCTTCAATAAGGTTTAAAAATTCAAATTGTCTAGAAATTTGAGCCAAAAACCCAAGTCCAAAAACTTTAGTCAAATTCGTCCTTTATCTGCTCCCATGTGTGGTTAATATGGAAGAGAGATGATGATGAGTAAGTGAACAAATGAAGTGTCACATCATCTATATATATACAAGTCGAATGGGTGCATTTACCCCAAGGGACACACCCTTTCATGGTGGGGCTGACTTGTCCCTTTTGAGTCTACATGAAACCCAAAAAACAAAATTTATTTTATTTTAATTTCCACAATTTTTCTCAGCAAACTTAGGAGGCCTCTTGGCATGTGGGATTACCTCCCAATGCTACACAAAAATCAACAATCCTTTTATCATAGAAATCTTCCACTTTCTCTATGGAATTGCAACCTCTACCAACGCAACCATCTTTACCTCTATCGAAACTTCTCATACTATCTTCCACACTTAATTCTCTTATGCCTTTAGCACCAATTCTTTTGCTTCCTCCATTGAATGCATCTAAGACAAACTTATATCATCATAAACAACAAACTTTAAACCTTTAGCATGCCTCGAAACTCACTAGTATTCATCTTCTTCATACCCCGCATATAAGAAGCTTTTGTAAAATTCTTCTACGAACCCCTATACACTTCATTGCTTCTATCTGAGATTATATAATTTCTTGAGCAACGCCTATTTGTAGTCTAAAGGAAAGAATTTCTCTTAAAGCTTTGTGACCATCTTACTCTAGTTTCAAAGAATTAACCTTTATGATTTGCTTGCATTGCACAAAATCCCACCAAATGGCAATGCGTCCCTTCAACTTCACATTAGTGAATTTCATCTTTAAGGGCCTTGCTTTCTCTCAAATTCAAAGTAGCATTCCATTTCATTTACCTAATATACCAATGTCTTTGCCTTCAATTTTCTACCATAACAAGAAACCTTGACCTTTGTTCTAATGTTGTCCTTTAGAAATTTCAGCTCTTTTTTTTAACATCTCCATCTTCATCTTTACTCTCTTCTTCTTTTTGGTTTGATCCATTCACTCCAACTTGTTGAATTTTGTAGCTATGGTTGGTCTTCATAAGTTATATAGTAGCCCTAAAAATACATATAATGATTAACATAACACGTTCTTCATGTTAGCTTCAAAAGAGAAATTTTAAAATTTGAGTTTTTGGCTCCTATAAGGTCAAGTTGGCCCTCGTCCTAGTCAAGTCGGCCCCAATCAAAGAGGAACCCATTCAGCCAGCCACTCTTCTATATATATTAGGCATTCAACCTCATCCTCAAGTAGGCAATTCAAACCATCTGAAGCAAGAGAACAAGACAAATCTGAGGCAAAGTGTTGGACGAATCTAAGGCGGAGTGTTGGATGAATCTGAGGCAAAACAAGGACAAATCGAAGGCATAATTTTTTGGGCATCTCAAGGAAGCAAGTCTGAGTTTTAACTGGTGCAGAAGAAGGGCCGAAATTCGGCCCTAGCAGATCAAATCGGGCAGATCTTATTGTGCAGATGTTTGATTTAACTAGGGGGCAGTTTGACCAAGCGTGACCAAGGCTAAGTTACTAGTCAGTTTAACTTCATGTTTGACTTAAAGAATTAGATGTATCTCTATTGAACGGAATAATTTCTCCAAGGAAAAGGTTGTTTGGAATTCCCCCCCGTGTGGGTTTTTCCATGGTAAATTTTTGTGTCTCTTATTTGGTTGTCTCTTTATGATTCTATTGTTCTACTATTGAAGATCTTTTGTCTAATTGCTTAATGATAAATGTGAATACAAGTGAACTTAAAATGAATATCATTTGTGTTAAATTTCCATGAAACTCTACAAATACTTAAATGAATAGTTGAAACCTAAAACCTAGTTTACTTTCACCAAGATACAGAGTTCCTTAACAATTCATAAGCAGCGAAAGAAAACACCAAAGATAAAAAACAGATCACACAAATTGACACACTTGTTTACACAGGAAAACCCAACAGGGAAAACCTGCTTCCTTGGTTGTGGTATTTTATTAATTGTGTTGAAATTTGGTACCGGAGGACAGGTGGTTCCCTTAGGCCTTTGATCTTTGGCTTAGGGAAAAGTGTCCAAAAAGATTTTAATTTTTCTCCTAAAGTGAGTTTATAATTTTTATAAAGTTAAAATCTAATTTAAAAGTGACTTTAAGTGATAAAGTTACTAAGTCTAATTTTAAAGTGACTTTTATAAAGTCAATGAAAATTAGAAAGTAAAAGTGACTTTGGAAATAAATGACTAAGTGGGTCTTTATTAAAGTGGGGTGAATTAAAAAATAGAAAGTGAGATTTAAATGTGCATTTAATCTCAGCCATTGATCTAAATCTATTTCAGCCATTGGATTTAGAGATCACCCAAAAGTCACTTGGATCACCCAAAAGTCACTTGAAGTTATATTAAAGGAGGAAAAGGAGGAAAAGATCATTCATTCTTTCATGAGCAGATTGGGAGAAGGAGAGCAAGAGAGCAAGGGAGATTTCTGGACAAGAAGG
>APFE030104401.1:15530-42798 GCA_000404065.3 Pinus taeda | reverse complement strand
GGATGCATGAACCATCTTGGAGCGAACAATCCACGTCAAAATTCCTTCTAGAATCATCTAGAATTAACCCAAAGTGAGTTTTTTAGAATAAACTTGCACCTTTTTGACTTTCACAGGGGTCCGCACCCACCCATTTATAGACAGAGCAGGCAGATCTGCGGGTAACATGGACAAAGGGTGCGGGACCGCAGGTAAAAGTGAGAGAAAGTGCGGAACTAGAGCTTTATTGATTTTTAATGTCCTTCTCTCATTTTCAAAGCTTGACAAGAAGAGCTGAGGTCTGAGACTTGCTTAGGAGGACAATATAAGTGATGATAGACCCATACTGATTGCAAATAGTCATGGTGACAATATTTTTACGTAACACTAATATTAGAGCTTCATATTCTGCCATGTTATTTGTGCATTTAAAATTTAACCAATGCATGACCTCCATAATGATTATTCTCCATGTTGTGAATCCACACTCCTGCACCTGCTTCTAGTCTATTCACAGATCCATCAAAATCCAAATGCCATAATGATTCATGAAAAATGTTTTCACTATCAGGTGTCTTGTATTTCTGTTCTACAACTGTGATTTCCGTTTTTTCATGGTTTGAATTGTACAAGATGAAAGAGTCCATATCAGAATGCATGGAGTATATAGGGAAATTCTATGGTTTTTCTGCACTACTCACCATGTATTTCATCAATGTCTCTCTATAAAGTTTTCCTTGTTGACCAAAAATAGAGATGGTGGCATATGACATATCTAATTGTAAATATCCTTGTAATTTTTCACCCCATGAGCGAGATAACAACATTCCATAATTGGGTGGGATTTCATCAACTACTATGTCCATCAAAATACTCTTTGTTGGGCACCAGACTAGAGTCACACACAAATCCTTGATCAGGCTGAGGCATTTAACCTGGCTAGAGTCAAAGTGTTGGCTTGTTGGGGCCTAACCTAGGTTCAGAAGTGATTTAGCCAAACAAATCCTGAAACTACTGACCATTTCGGCAATAGTCCACAGTGCGCAGATTGAGGTCTCACCCGAGGTAGTATGGGAGGGTGTTGGAACCAGGTTTCTTCACCCTAGGGATGTCTTAATGAAGTCTGGGAAGTTCGCGAACCAATCCTATGCACTTACACTGCTTCGCCAGTCGTCTGTCCTTCGCAATTGGTGCAACTGCTCCCACGTAGCTATGTAAAGTGCACGAAGAGGTGCTGTTTAGATCCTTAACCCTGACTGTGCATTTATTATAGATCTTAACTCAATTATGTGGGCCTAATATTCTCATTAATCTTTCAACATTCATAACAAGTGTGCATAATCATAAATAGTGAAGAGATGCATAAAGATAATAGAAGCATAGACATAGAATATTCCACAAGTAACTTATCTTTTATTAATCCTCTGTTCAGATACAATTCCAACTTCGCCCTGCACACTCAGCTGCAGGGGTCTGTGCACACAGCTGTGGACTCTACCAGGCCTCTGCACACACAGCTACAGAGCCTGACCCTTCTACTCCAACCCAAGACTCGAACTTACAGACTCAAAGCTAATCTAGTATTCAAAAACCCATATCACTTCTTCAAGTTGAGACTCCCAAAAATTGCCTTTTACACTTAGAGCCTCACTCTATTTATACATTCTCATGGCCTACAGACCATGGATATGCCAACACATTCTATATTAAATTACATTATTTTAGGGTGAACAACCCTAGACTCTCGCGCTCCGCGCCCACATTTTGTAGGGTCTTTACATTACATTGACCAAAATTCAGGCTACAAGCCCCAAAAACCCGCTATGGGGGGATTCGCTGCCCAACAGGCCCCCAACACAATCATCGTGACTCATCCTGAGTCACTCGGCCAGTGCGATGATCTTCACGCAGAGTCCATCCAACAACTTCTGCTCTTCGCTTATGTCTACCACACATTTTTCTGCTGTCCACTGTATCAATTGTGTGCAACTCTCGGATGCATCATTGTCAGAGGCACCTTCTTTCCTTAGCACATATGTACCCTACATCTGGGCTAGCTTTCCCTTGATCATGGCGGTGAATATGAATGCTTCCCCGAGCCAAGGTTGGATGCACGCTTTAAGCACTACTTCTTTCTGGCACGCGGTGTCCACCTGTTTCTTAAGAGCCTAGGCCTCCTTCATCTTGGCAAGTCGCTGAGTAAGAGTGACCGTCTGTGCAGTCCCCTTGATATTGTCATATGCCTGCTATAACTGCCATGATTCTATCTACAGGCACTGTATGGCTGGATCTTCTTGCAGTGAGGTGAGTGTGAAGAGGGACTAATCCAACAATCCTGTATAACATGCTCTATCGCTTCCAAACACGATTGAATGGCACGGTGGTGTTGCTCTCTGACTTCTGAGGGTGTAGAGGGTTGCACCTTTAGTTGCATCTCCGTGATCTGCAGGTTCAGATCCAATTGAACGTTCGTGACCTCCTCCTGGGCCTTGCGGACTCCAGCCACTAGCTGGTGAATCTTTTCTGTTGTTGGGAGTACCACCAGCACGACCAACTTTAGTATGCTGCTACAAGCCTCCTCCACGGCCTATTCCAACCCCTGGGTTTGTGTGACCAGGTTGTCGCATTGCAAGCTGAATTGTTCTAAATTTAACTTTTGCTCGCTTAAGACTTGGAGGGCGTGGCCCTCCATGGCGCGAAGCTCAGTAGTTACCCCATCCTGCAGCTGGTATAGGGTTTCCCTAGGGAGGGCGACCAAATTCAACCCCCAGCTCCTCATGTCACCCTTGGATGCTACTAAGACTTCTCCTTCTGGTAACACAAAAGTGTTCGTTGTGTGGGCGCGCAACATCTGCTCGGCTTCAGATGTACCTTCCGCAAGGTGTGGGGTCATCATTCCTAGGGGTTGCACCTGTAATGCTTGCAACTATGCTTTGAATGCCCCCCAACACAGTTTTATACTCCATCATCAATTCTTCAAAAGCATTCTTGGTGGCATCATGAATTGGTTCACCGATGTCAACAAGGTCTCCCTTGGAAGTCTTTGTTACCTTTATCTTTTTCTGTGCGGTTGGCTTCTCATGGATGCGTGGTCTCTTGATTTGGGTTGATTTTGGTGCAGGGTCCATGAGTTCCTGCTCCGTGAACATTTCCTGGCCTTCCTCAGTCCCTTTGCTGGTAGCAGTTGTGGTCTTTGTTTTCTGCGCTTCCGCTGCTACCTCAGTCGCCTTCCGCTGCGTGGCCACTTCTTGTTCCTAGTGCTTTATCTCCACTAGCTGTGCGATGCGCATCTTGGTTTCCTTCTTTTCCTGCTGTGCTGCGATCTTTTCCAGTTCCACCAAGTCTAGAGGGTGCCATTCTGGAGACCATGACACCATCACATTGAAGATTGCATCATTTGTTGCAACGAATGGAAGCTTCACCCATGTTCGAGCCGGATCCTTGCATGCCCGGATATATAGGTTATGGATATCCACCTTGAACTTTGCCGCACTTTGCAAGTTGTTATATACTGTAGGGGACAAGCACGACCTACAGTTGATCCATGTTGGTATGCTCACCTCAAAGAACACCCAAAATACCTTTATCTCACGAATCCTCGTCGCATCTTTCGTTGCACCAAGTGAGGTGTACCTCGCGGCTTCGAGTAGGTTACCCTTAATAGTGGGAAACTGGCTATCCTACGGTAGCTCTCCTGCAACCAAAAGGATGGATAAGAGAAACCATGCATAATGGAAGGTCTTACCCTACTCCTGGGCCTCCCTACAGTTTGTCAAAACTTGTCGTAGAGAAACTGCGCCCAGTTGAACTGGACCCCCTCTGTGCATTGCTCTACCAATGCAATTACAGACGCTGGCACTTCGCCTGCGTGACATTTCCTCATTAACTTGCCGGCCAGCAGCTAGGTGGCTATGCACACCCCTTAGTCCTTGATGCTCACTATTATGTACCCTCGCTTCCTCTTCTCCAGCTTATATTTGGCCTTCATAGCTTCTGCGAGGGCCAAGTCACTGCTCTTTCCTGCTATGGCTGCGGGGTCATTTCCTTTGATGAGCAACTGAGAAATCTGGTGAATTAAATCGGACATGATGGGAATCAGCTCCTCTAACTAGAGATACCCATCATGTACTAGGCACAGTAGCTACCGGATGACAAAAATTGTGATGGGCGCTCAGTGGTGGTGGAGTATCCACCACAGATGGAGTAACCTAGCCTTCTCCACACCGCGTAACCATTTATGATGCAGTAATTTCTCTGTGGCCAATTGTGGGAACTTCTCACTGTTTGTGAGGTCCTAGTCTTTGAGCTTCATATTAGGTACTCATCCCATTGGTAGACCTTCAAACCTGATTTCATCTGGAAGGAGTGGGGTCTGGAGCGCACTCTTCATGGCCTCTAGGTCCTTTGGTGTCTTGGCTTTCTCCTTCCACGAGGGGATGTAGGGGGTAACTTTATTGCCGAAGGCACTTGGGAGATATTATCCACTTCATCATCCTATGCTTAAATTTGAGTGATTAGGGCTTGCAAATATTCCTCCTCCTCCTCTGTTTTAGAGGTGACGGCTTTGCCCTTCTTTGCCATTGACAATTTACTAAACCATGGGTTCCGTGGTGATACCCAGACTGGCCCCATTGTGTACTTGTCTTTTTGTGGTTGTGGCGTGCATGGTGACTTTGGAACCTCTGGTGTAGCTGCCACCTCTCCAGGCTTCTCCTAGATCATATGGAGCTCTGGGGTAACTTTCGTGAATCACACTTTGGTTCTCGCAACCATCATTGTGTCTACACTGGATCTGTTCGGTTGCGTACTCAAGGGTGGCAAAGGTGCTTGGTGCTCAATGTTCTGTACTGGCTCAAATCTTAAACAACCAAGTGGTTCCTCGAGGCTAACCCAAGGGATTTTATAGTATTGTTTGAATTTATATTTGCCCATTCCCTCCACTTCTGAGTCATTAATACCTTCTTGGTGGCAGATCGTCCCAAATCTAGCTCTTAATTCCTTTCTTAATTGCCTGCCACCCACTTCGTTCTACCTTAAATTCGACCTCTTATCATGAATAGTGACATCAATGGTGACCTTCCAGCCTACCCTTGCAGTAGCGTAGCCCCTTATGCGCGACCGCGACCCCTGTGACATACAAACCCTGCGCGTATCCTTCTTCCTCCGCAGCTCTCCTACAAACTTGTTTATAGTTCCGCACTCTCTTTCAATTGCTTGGAGCTCTGAGACTATGCTTCCTACAGATAGTGAGGTGGTCGCACTCATGGTGTGAGGCTTCAAGTCACCTTTCAACCAGGTCTGCGAGCCTCCCTTCGTTACCCTCGCGCCAATCAATGCTTTGCGTTCTTCCTTATATGGTGCGCTCCCTTGTTTACTTTGTTTGTTAAGGTACGGTTACAGCGATGGTAACAGAGCTAGAAATTCTCAGCGAGGATCTTTTAATGTGGTGTAATGGCTGCCCGTATCTTGTCCTGCCTTTCTGTTGACGTGACATGGTTGCATGATTTTGGCCTCTAGTTTCCTAATTTCCACGTCTATTACCATGCTTTTCTGCTTCGGTCATACCCTAGCTTCTTTGAGTTCGCAAAGTTTCAAGTTCCCTTGCCAAATGTCTTCCTATAACTGCATAATTCCTTTACCCGGGTCCTCGCGTATTGTCCTAACTGCGGGAGCTGTGGTATGGGGATTCTCCTATGCTCTTATGGTTTCATCTCCTCTTGTTAGTGTTGGGATCGCTTCTGCACTCGAGGTTTTTCTCATGGCCCTATAGGCCCATCGAGTTGCTGGTATGTGTAGGTCGTAGTCAGTTCGTATCACCTGGTGAACTTTTTTCATGATTCCGTAGAGCTTTTTGAATGCCTCGACATGGAATTGTTGTTGCTTTTCCTACTGCCATGTCTGGTTTTGATTTTCGATCCTTAGTCTGGGATGTGCTTTCATAGCACATGTCTGCACCCATCAACACAGGTGGGCGCGCAAGCTGCTTCGTCCTGGATGCCCAGTTCTCATTCAACATTGGGGACTTCCAAACCGTAAGCGCATCTGTCTTCTACATTCGCGCTAGTTTCCAATAGTCTTCTGATGTGTACTCCACCATCGTGCGGGTATCGCACGCAACGCCCATTTCAGTGCACCGTATTGCTACTGTTCTAGCACTGTGATTTCAAATTTGTTTAAGAATTCATCCATCGCTGTTACCCCATCATATGTTGGCAGTTCCTTTTCTTATGTCATCATGCACCGAAGTGATCTAATCATCATGTTGCAGTTCAGTGTTGTCACTTCATGCAACCGATTCTGCCAGCGTTCTACTTCTTCATCTGAATCCGAAGTACAGGAACTGTCGCGCTCCCATGAGATTCTCCCATTTGTAGTCAGGTTCACCTAATCTTGGTCTTGCGTCATTATCTGGTAAATGCAATCTAGCTCATCATTGTTGTTATTGTCGCGCACAGGTTTATTGTAGCGTGCTCCTTTGGCTGGATCTAGCGGAACTACTACGCGTAGGGACTTTTTCTCGAATATCATCTTCTGCTGCTTCAAGTTGATGATTCCATTCATATCAGTGCCCTAGTCTATTCCTAGAAATGCGGGATACGGATTGTTGTCATAAACAATCTCTATTACCTCAAAGTCCATCTGCGTGCTCACGCCTTCGATATCAAATGTTTCTCCTTGCAACCTCCCCATGGGCAAAATATTATGTTGGTTCACCATTCGTAATTGAATAGGGGACCACTACAACGCGGGCCTGCTCATGCATTCCCATGTATGCTTTGGTAACACATTCACGTCTGAACCCAAGTCTAGGATTACTTGATCCATTTCATACTCTCCAATCTGCGCCGTCAATCTCATTTCCCTCTTGGTGCGCAATGCATGCTTTCCTAGTTTCCAGACTATGCGTGGTTCACCTGACCATGTGCATCTAGTTATCAACTCTTGCAGTCCTTTAACTACCCTATTGTCCCGCAACAGCTTCATATATGTCTCTAAAAAGGTAGTAAGCATAGAAGAATCCATTCTTGGCTCTGGTTGATCCTTACTACCTAAAGTAGAGGCCTCCGTGAAGCTCTTCTTAGCTTCCATAAACTTCTCCTTTACACATTCTAAGTCAAACTCAATTTCCTTTGTAGAAGCCTTGCGAACCCATGTATCTTCCTCGGGCTGCTTCCCCTTATCTTCCCCTTTGGTCATGCCACTTCTGAGCACCATGTTCACATTAAGGTCTTCTTCGTGCAGTTCAGACCTCATCATTTGGATATTTTGGGTCAGATTAGGCTATAGTACCCCTTTCTCATGCATCTGTGCGATCAACATAGGAAAATACACTGCTTCATGATCGAACTGAGCACAATATGATCAAGATATTCTCATTGGGTTGGTACAATTACGAGCGTAGTGCCCTAGTCCTCCACAATTGTAACAGATTAACTATCCATGGCCCCTTCTTGGTCCCATTCCTCCTTGACCTCGACCTTGGCCTTGAAATCTAGCGCACGCCATCTGTGTGGCTAGGTTGAGGCCTTGCATTTATGTCTGAATTCTATATGATGGGGTCCACTCCATCATCAACTCGTAGCTGCGACAAGTACGCTCGTCGTGGCCCACCAATCTACACAAATTATAAAACAGTTGCTGGGGAGTCTATGTATACTTCTGCAACAAATGACAAGTATCAGTCGTGTGCTTTCCTCCTATTTGATAGATTGCACACCATAGCGTGGGTGCCACACTTGGCCCTACCAGTGCCTCCAGTCTCAACGGCATTGGTCCCCCTCCTACCAACTAGTTCGCGAATACTGGACAATGGTCTTTGTCATGGTCCTGGCTTTTGCATTTTATGCACCACACTTCTCCGCATGCCTCTGGCCGTGGCGCCCTATCCTGTTTCAAGATCTGAATATCCAAGCATAGATTCTACAGTTTCACATGGATTTGTTGGACTCCCAATCCCAGATCATGTATTGGTATTTCATGCAACCTCATCACCATTTCCACCGCTTCGGCCTGGGTTGAAAGCTTCTGCTGTGACAATGCCATCCTCAGGTGGGGTGTCAAAGACGCCACAAACCATGTGTAATGCTGCGCGTCTATTAGCATCATATTAGCCTCGAAGATCATACTCTTCAGCCTCTAATACAGATCCTAGGGGGTCTCACCTGGAAGCATCGTGATTTCTTTAAATCCGATGATTGACTGTGTCTCTGATTTCGGCTGGCTAAATTCTCTGTTCAGCGCATTTTGGATCTCTACTATTCCTGCATTTGGGTGATCATTAGAGTGCTTGATATACCATGTCAATATGCGATCCTATAGTGCGCTCACCAATGTGGCCTTCTTAATGTTGTCATCCGTGACCGCTTGTGCTTCCCACACTGCTCTTACCATGAACCAGAACTGGTCCGGATCCTAATCTCCTACTCCTCTGAATATGGGTAGCTTGATCGTGCTCGCTATGCTGAACTGTGGGGGTGGTGGAGGTGGGGTGGGTGAAGATGGAGGTGAAGGAGGTGAAGCAGGTGGTGGCATAAGCGGAGGTGGTAACTGCGGAATGTGCTGCCTTATCAAACTGAACACACTTCTCGGAGAGACACAAGCGAGCTCTTCCTTGCTCTCTCGCGAAGGTGAAATCAAGGGACTGTTTCCTAATTCCCCGCTACCTTTGTAGATTCTTTCGCTTCGCATCATTCCAAACATTAATATATTCAAATCACCCATTTTTCACATAACAACATCTTAATCTAGGTATTCAGGGATTTAATGTACCTACCTCGCAGTCCCTTGAGAAAACGTCGTTCTACTTCGCTATAGCTCACAGTCGTGTCTACCGCGAATTCAGTGATAAACCCCCCTATTATCTGGTCGAGCCAATGGTCCACAACACACATGATCTTATATTCTGATGCCTCTAGTATGCATACTAACTCTGGAGTCCACACTATTGGTTGATCGAGCTTAAACCTTCCCTGGCTATCAGCTAACCTCATGATCCACTCATACAGTTCCGAAGAGAAGGATGTGTTAGTGTCAGTATATTCATCCCTCCATCAGTGATAAAAATTCTCTTTTTGCATGCATTTTAGGTGTCTCATCCAATTAGCTGCATTCCATTAGGTCAAGGATCATCTGATGGTAGTGGTTCTTTATTAATTTCCCTCATGCTTTTCATCTGCTAGCCTATTTGCACATGTATAGATCATTTGCCGCCATTTTTTTCAATAACAGGCTAACAATCACATGAGGATGTTCAATAAGTTCATAAAATCACAAAATTTACTTATGATTTGCTCCATAAAGGGTTTTTACCTCAAAACTCTGTTTTGAGGTGAAAACAGGGTTTTTCCATTTCTTGTACAAATTTTATGTAATTTTATTGTTTTCATATATAATAAGCATCATCTGCAGCCCTGGGTCACCTTGCCAAACTCCTATAATCTTGCTCCTGCAAAAGAGACAAGAAAATCTAAGCATTAGTCCATCAAATGACAAAAAGAGAGCCAAAATGCAAAACATAGTTTTTAAAAGAATAAAGTGAAAAGGAAAACTTTAGAAAGTGGGTTTTCTAAAAAAAATTAAAGTCAAAAATATATAAAGGGATCATTTGTGTTAAAGACTTCATTTGTGCTCAAAGTGAGAGAGAACAAGGTGAAAATCGCGTTTTGAGGCAAATAGAGGAAAATTGCAACAAAGTTTTGAGATTTCTCTTGGTTCGGTGCACCTGGGCATAGGCACAACACACCTACTCAGCGCTACGCACTGTGTGCAGAAATTACAAAGAAGTTTGAATGGGTGCGACGCACCTGGGTGTTGGTGCGGTGCACCAGTTGACCAGCTTCAAAACTCATCCAATCGACCTTCTAAAGCTCCAAATTTCCAAATACTATTCCTCCAAGTAAGTAAACCTCCCAAATTTGCCATAGAAAGAGATTTGTCATCCTTGATGGTGTTTTGAAATGTGAAAGTTAAAACCCTAAATTGCTGCACAGTTATATTGCAAAATTGCCTAGGGTTTTGCAGTTTTTGTCATTCTTGCTGTTTGTTTACTCCTTTGCATAATTTGTTCTTCACTACATTTCCTTACATTTTCTTCCCCTTTCCCTCTCTCATTGACACTTATCCTACCCTCTATCCCCAAACCCTAAAACCCTAACACCTAATTCCCACTATTCCCCAAACCCTAATCTTCATTCCCAAAAACCATATCACTCCCTAATAACCCTACAACGAACATCAAAACCTTCCACTTATCAGTCCCATTCATCAAATCCAAAGAAGAAAACAACAGTCACCTATTCTTGAAATAAAATCTCTTCATACTCATCATTTTGCACCAATAATGGCAAATATGGAAATAGATTCAGCTTATGAAAGGGATGAGGAAACTGTGAGTGATTCCTCCCAAGAGATTCATGCACCAAGAAAACCACATAAGGGAAGAAAACACATCCGGGATGACCCCACCACACTCACAGAGTTACTAGCTTTTCCTCTTGCAGTAACATGTTTTAAACATCAGTCTTGATACTAGTTTTGTGAGATGGTGGAGAGGGTGAATTACCACCATGAACTTGCTAGACTAGTTTTCCTTCATCTTCACAATGGCCAGGTGAACTTAGCAGGCGTTTCCTTCACTTTGACACCTGAAAATATAGTTGCAGCAACAGGTATTCCAAATGTAGGTGAATAGTGGAATAAAGGACAACTTGTGGGCAAAGAGCATTATGAGCCTTATGTCAAGGCTAGTTATCAAAAGCAAATCAGTAGGGTCTTTCCTTTCAGATACCTACAAGACACTTATGCTCTACGCATGAAGCTCATTATCAAATACTTCACCTGTGAAGGGAGATTTTCTCGCTTGTACACTTATGATGTTAGATTATTGATGCATTTCACTAGAGTGAGGATGATGAACCTCCCCTATTTCATATGTATAAACATTGAGAAAATGGCTACATTGGTGCAAAGAAAACCTTTTCATCAATAGTTCAACAACATTTTTCATTTTTCATTGATCAAGATTGTGGTTTTGCATCAGCTGAGTTTGTTGAATGTTTCATGGGATACTTTCATTTCACATGAGGTTTTCAAAATCCCTCAAGTGACCCCATCAGTGTTTCAAGAGGAAGGAGGGCCTTCAAATCAATGAGAGGTTCATGAGACTTAAGCTACAGGTGTGCCAATATTTGTCACTTATGAAAAAGGCACAAGGAGATTATTTGCAGCTACCAAATGCGTACTATCTCCACCTGGGGTGGAAGGGGTCTCATTTCCTTCACCAGACAACAAGCAAATACTATCTTCACTCGGGGTGAAAGGGGCTTTTCCTTCTTCTTCAACAGAGTAGGTACAGGCTAAAGGGAAGCAACCATTGCATGAGAAAGGGCCTTCTGAAGGTCAGGAGAGAGATTTTATTTTGATTCAGGGTGAGGATACTGATTTGGGCTCCCAAAGCTCAAGACTCAAGGAGATCATCAAAGAACAAGAAGATAACATCCATGCCTTATCTCTTAACCTTGAAAGGTTTAAGTGGATCATTAATTACCTTGAGAAACAGAACAAGCAGTTGGAGGATAAACAGACAATCATGGAGCTGCAAACCATAAGAGAAAACAAGCAAGTAGCAAAAAGAAAGAAAGTCAAATTGACACCCCTTGAGCAAGAGATTGATGCTGACCAGGAATGGTGGCTAGAGAGGGAAAATATGCACTTGGAGAAGCTGCTTGAGAAAGCCAATAAGGAGAAAAAGATGTTGCAACGCATGGCTTATCACTATTTGGCACGAAACAAAATTTGCAAAACTAGAATAAGGTGCCTAAAAGCCAAGTTGAAGAAGCATTTGAGGGGCAAGAAAGAGCAATATAAGCTCAAGATCTTGGATGAAGCTTCATTGGCGAAGCATAGCACTTGATGCAGATCACTCATGCCAAATTTCAAGAAATTTGGCAATTTTAGGCAATTTTTAATTTTTCAAGGAAAAAACAGGTTTTTCTACCAGGTGCGTAGTGCCACCTGGCGCTCACTTTTTTTAGGGACCTCCTCTGGAGGACAAATTTGCATTTTTCGATTCCCCATGAAAAATTATGCATGCCCAGAAATTACTAGGAAATTTGGACAAGTTTTGGGTCACCTAAAGGGCCAAAAACACCTCAAAAATGCCCTCTTTGCCACTTTTTGGCCACATAGGAAGCAGTGCTTGGAAAATTGATTTTTGGAGGGGCAAATGGGCACCAAATTAAAAAATTCCACTTGTCCTAGAGAGTAGACAGACAAAAATTTCCAACAAGCCAACTTAGAGAAAATTTGGTGAAGGGGAAGGCCTCCAAATTCAGCTGGGAAAAAGCACTACGCATAGAAAAAGTGGCGCTACACAGAGGATGAAAAATTGCCAATTTTGCTAAAAAACTATGTTTTTCGCCTAGTTTTCTTCTAGTTTGAATTTTTCTCTCTTATGGTCAAGTTCATGAGCTGACATGATGTAATTTTATGTACTATGATTTAAAAATGATAAAAGTTGACTTGATAATGTAGATACATCAGTTGTAGGTGGTTTGGAGATGAATGAATCAGTTTCCTAGGTTTTAGAGGCAAGCTATTCCCCTGCCTATTTTTTGTTCCTAGTTTAGATATGGTTGAAACCACCCCTCTTCTCATGGATTCTACCCCTGATGGATAGCACAGGTGGTTTGGAAGTCTATATCATGTGTTTTTTCAGTCATTTTCAAAGGTTGGACTCTTGTGAATGCTTTGAGCATTATTGTACATTCATCTCTGCAGTTTGGAAAGGAAATAGACTGGGGTTTGTAGCATTTTGTGGGATTCTTATGGAAAGGTGATTTAGTATTGTTTCTCCTTCTTTAATTCAAGTTATAATGTGTTTATGTGTGCCATTATCTCTCTCTTTTTCAGCTTAACTAAATAAATCAAGTATAAAGGTGGAAATCATTGATGTTGCAGTGCTCTGCCTTAGGGTTTGTTTAGATTTACATGTTTTCTACTGTTTGAAGAGGAATCATGACACTTTCATGCCCTCTCCAACTCCTCACCAGTATTAATACTATCCATTTCATTTAATTCAATGTACTAAAGCATTTTCCTACCTCGCCCCACAGAAATCTCTGCAAGACTGAGTTCATTCCCTGGACCCAAAACTGCCTTTCACATTTGATCCAGCAAACCAACAGAAAATTCAATCAAACTCCTCTGAGCATATACCTAGCCTAAAATAGTCTTTATATCAGTCATCTCAAGACTGATTTGCTATATTTTCCTGAGATTGACAAGGAGAGAGCCCTCTCCCGACCTGGTAGGGCTAGCTACCGGGTTAAGCGTGGTTTGATGTTACCGTAGACCTTCCTTTCTCAGCTTGAGGTAGATTTAGGCCCTAACCGGATGCGAAGAAGATCTCATGGATTTTTGTGTACACATAGTGATCCAGCCACCTCTTCTTGGATATCTGCAGAGTTCTTCTTTCCTGTGTCATGAACTCATGAAGCTTCTTGTCCAACCACTCTTCAATTTCCTTCTTTATTGGGTTCAAGTGGCATGACATCAGACATCCCTTAGGCAGATCCTGGTCTTGGAAACAGAACCATTTGTTGGCTTGTTGGGGCCTGACCCAGGTTCATAAGTGATTTAGCCAAACAAATCCCGAAACTATCGGCCCTTTTGGAAATAGTCCATGGTGCGCGGACTGAGGTCTCATCGAAGGTAGCATGGGAGGGTGCTGGAACCAGGTTTTCGCACCCTAGGGATGTCTTGATGAAGTCTAGGAAGTTTGCAAACCAATCCTGTGCACTTACATTGCTTCACGCAACTGTCTATCCTTTGCAATTGGTGCGACTACTCCTGCGTAGCTCTGTAAAGAGTACGAAGAGGTTTTGTCTAGATCCTTAACCCTGACTATGTGTTTATTATAGATCTTAACTCAATTATGTGGGCCCAATATTATCATTAATCTTTCAAAATTCATAACAAGTGCGCATAATCATAAATAGTAAAGAGATGCATAAAGATAGCAGAAGCATAGACACAGAATATTCCACAAGTAACTTATCTTTTATTAATCCTCTGTTTAGATACAATTCCAACACTGCCCTGTGCACTCAGCTGCAGGGGTTCGCGCACAAAGCTATGAACTCTACCAGGCCTCTACGCACACAGTTGCAGAGCCTCACCCCACTAATACAACCCAAGACTCAGACTTACAGACTAAGAGCTAATCTAGTATTCAAAAACCCATATCACTTCTCCAAGTCGAGACTCCCAAAAACTACCTTTTACACTTAGAGCCTCACTCTATTTATACATTCCCATGGTCCGCGGACCATGGATAGGCCGACATATTCTATATTAAATTACATTATTTTAGGGTGGACAACCCTAGACTCTCATGCTCTGTGTCCGCATTTTGTAGGGTATTTACATTACATTGACCAAAATTCAGGCTACAAGCCCCAAAAACCCGCTATGGGGGGATCCGCTGCCCAACACAAAGGAAAATAGGTCCTTATATGGTTTGGTGATATCTAAGTTTAGTCTCTCCATGATTGCCTTTAGCATTAAGTTATGGGATGCCCTAAGTCTAGCATAGAATTATGTAATATTTTGTCATTAATGTTCAAACTAATGTAGAAAGGAGGGGTACCCCCTTGCTGATGGGTTCCATTTACTTTAGGACCAAACAATAACTTAGGCTGATCATCATTCAAATTAGCATCTTCCCCTTCACCTATGTTCAATGTTTGAGTGATCTGTGATCTATATGATTCATTTTTCACTAGCTCAGTCAAAGGGACTCATATTTTCAATTTTTCTATATTAGTTTTAATGTTGAAAGGCAATTGAGTTTTTATTGATTGGATGAGATCTTCCTTAGCGAATGTGGTCTATGTTTTTTTATCTTCTTTTTTAGTGTTAGGCACCACGGTCTGTGTTTCAGCAGTTTTGTTTTGAATTCTCTTATTTGGAATGTTTTGAGTAACTGTTTCAGTTTTAGTTTCAGATGAAATTATATCTACAATTTTTGGGTTAGAAGTCTCCTGATTTCCCCTAGGGAGGATTTGCAGGACTTTGGTTACAGGAGCTTCTGTTATCTTTTTAGTTTGGGTTTGGATTGATCTCTTAGTGGGAGTTTCATTGTTCTTTTTACTTCTTAAGATATATTGTTTGTGAACCTCATATATGGCAGATTCGTAGCCCTGTTTAAAGTCGAAGGACTCCCCAGATTCTAGTCGCAATTGTTGCAGCATGTATAATTCCTATTCTTCCTGAGTAAGAAAAACAACATCTTCATTTTTTATTCAAAATATGTTTATCTCGGTGTCATCCTCTCTGTGATGCCGGAAAGTGTTCCCTCTACGGACAGAGGCAACCCCTCTAGCCCTAGAGTGGGTCTAGTCACAAACAAGGACAGATCAACAATAACTTTCCTTAAACAGTCAAAGTTGGAGGCCTACCTCAATCGGTGGTCGATGGAGTTCCATTGCACTGCTCCAGATTTCGCTTCCTTCTCCTCAACAAGTGATCAACTTGAAACAATGCAAAGAAAATACAACAAAGCACATAACCATAAAATAACAATGATCTATTTACTCACAAAGTCAAGAAGTCATGAGCTATCAAGTAAATTACATACAAGACATAGAAAACATCATTGATTGCATTAATAGTGAAATAAGAGCAAGCTTACAATCGGAGTCTTGACGTCGCAAGCCTTCTCAGAGGGATCCAGCCAGCATGTTCTTCAAGCATTCACTCTTTGAAGATGGATCTCCCAACATACAAAGTCTCTCTCTCTTACTCACAAGTTTTACATCAAATCAAGGGCACTTCACAACCTTCCACAAGCTATCAACACTCTCACACTTATCACACTCACACCAGCTATCTATCAAAAGCACTAACAACACTGCTCAATCCAAGAATTTACCAACTAGCTGATCACAGCGAATGTGAGTGTTTAAATAGGAGAAGGAGTCTCCATGAAAGGTGGAAGAGAGAGTTATCCCCAAGGAAGGTAGCACAAATGACGGAACTACCACACCAGGGAAGGAAGGGTGACAAAAAATATGCCAACAACTAGGTCTGGATTCATCCAGAAGGCCGACTATTGGAACAAATTCGCCCAATCTGGATCATCGCGAGTACATAATTGAGACTTAGTGATGACATCGCTAGTGAGAAATGTAGCCAGTCAGATTATCGCTAAAGATAATAAGTAACCTCGCGTTGGGGCATGAATCGGACCATCACGGGAATCAGATGTACTTCCGCGTTGGCATCGCGGCTGGACTGTTTATGAGTGCCCTTCAGCGCGTATATTATGTACATAGTCGCGATGAGGCAAATAACTTAGGAAAAGTGGGTCAATTGGCAGCATAAGAGAGAATTTGTTCAACATGAGCTTGTTTGACTTGGACACATGACACAGTTGAAGGACTAGGTGTGAAGGCAGTGACAAATTACTATGTAACAGATGCCCCCTAAAGTATGAAGCCCGAGAGAGTGGGAGGGGTGAAATTATTTACAAAATTGACTGAGCTAGAACACCATCTAGAAGAACCTATAGGTGCAAGTACAACTGATATCTCTGATAGTGAAATACATGTAGTCTAGGAATGGACACAACCATCCAGAAGACATACGAACTAGGTCTGTGGTATGGACACAACCATCCAGCTAATAAGACCATGATAATGATAAAGGTATGGTTGCAGCCATCCATGAAAACTTAGGTATGGTCATAGCCATCCATCAATGAGTCATGTAATCATGAACCAATCCACGCAGCCCGAACATGTGTAATCTGAGTTTAAGGTCTTGAAACCAACCGATCATAGTACAAATTCTAACATGCGAATAGAGGTGCTGAAGTCAAGCATGAGAGAAAATTGCTTGATTATCGGTGAATGATGCAAACCGTTAACAAGCGCGAGAGAAACCACCAATAATGCCAATGGTTCTCAAGGTACTGTCCAGTACAATCCATGAAGTGTGAAGAATGAGTTGAAGTCAAACACTCATGGAATCACCCAATCGTTGACCAATGATGTAAGTCGACCGTCAGGCACGAAGAATTTGCCATTAAGGCATGCAAGCTCCAAGGTACCAAAAGGGATCTCTAGATCAATCTCATGGATAATGAGCTGATGTCGACAGGAGATGATCCGTCACAAGAGGGCCATAATGTTTCCCCCATCAACGACACGAGATAAGGAAAAAGCGGTAGATGGTGAAATAGGATATCAGATGAAGAGGCGAGGGTGTAAACTGTAGAAGAATTATACCCTTGAACATGTCGGCGACATGACTTCGGAGGGTGGCAGCATTCAGGTACCAAGGGATCAGAGGCTAAATGGAGACAACATGGATCAGATGGAATGAGGCTAAATGACAACCCAAACCCACGAAAGGCCAAATGACGATGTATGGATATCCCAACCCGACAAGAAGTAGAAGTGTTGATGTTCAAGAGTGACTAGGTGCCAGAGACAATCAATGAAGACTTCCAAATTTCCCCCCACCATTACTGGTGAGTACCCCAATTATTTTTGAAAATAAGCTTGAAGGGGATAGCATATGCTTGTAATATAAGTTCTACCTTCGGTCGAATCCAACCTAGTAATGGTTTAACGAGCCCTAGGGAGGAGAAGCTCGAGTCTCGTCATGGTGACGAGTCCAATGTCGTCAGGGTTTAACGAGTCCGACATAGGTACAACTCGGAGTCTTTTTCATGTTTAGAGAGTTTGAAAAAGACACAGAAAAGAAAACTCCAGGGGGGTCCTTTTTTGTAAAGTTGTGTCTCTCGAGCCCGAAAAAGTATAAAATGATACTCGAAAGAACTGCTTGACCATTACGATCAAGGAGTACTTTTCGTGATTAGTGATCTCGACCTGAAAAAGTAGAAAAGGGATCAAAATCACACCATTTCGTAACCAATAACGAGCTTGAGACGACGAAAGCTCGGCAATATTTTCTCGTTTACACGGTCGGAAAAGAGCTTAAAGCAGACCGCCTCTTATTTCGTTTAACAAGTCGAAAGGGGCAACTCGACTATCTTTTCGTTTTTTAAGTCGCAAAAGAGCGTTAAAGACGACTCTACGGATCAAGTGCACATGTAATTCCATGACCTGTAGTTCTGCACAAAACATGTCAAACTTAAAACCCATTCGACATAAATGATTAATATATTCGGAAACATAATTTAGAAATCAAAACTCCAATTAACCATGCAATAAAAATGGTAAATACCCACATTCTAAAGTGAAATTTTTTAATATTTCAAAAAATAACTATAAAAGGGGGGTAATTCATTTCATTTTTACCATTTGCACTGTTCAGTTTATCATTGGAGCATTTGGAGCACCAACCAGAGCGATTTTCTCAAGCCAATTCTGGCCTCATTCGTCGATTGTTTGTCGTGAAACTTCTACCAGGTAAGTAGAGTTCCTCCTATGCTTCATTTCAGTGGTTTTTAATGCATTCTAGTGTTAGGCATGTAAGTTTAGGAGGATATTTTGAGTCGGAGTCTGCCGCTCGGTCATCGCGGGTATACCCCTCAGGTCCGCGATGACTGAGTAAAATTTACACGTAACGTTTGTCGATCATCGCGAGAATATGACGTATTCTCGCGCTGACCGCGAGAAAAATGAACTACCAACCTTCTGCCATGGCCACTATTTTAAAAGCAGCCGCGATGGCGACGCAAAACTAATTTTTTGTGTAAATTATGGATTGAAATTTACAAACAAGTTTCTAATTCATTTATTCTCATTATGCAGGGCATCATGTCGTTTGTCTAGCAGGAATGAACTCATGATTTTAACGATGAAGAAGATTTTTCTGATGCTGGGTGTCGAAATGCTTTACGTGCATTCAAGTTGCTAAAATTTTTCTTGACTCCACACCTTCGGTCCCAACCCGATCTACTAGAGCTAATAATCCGTGCATGGAACATAGTAGATGGAAAATTCATAATCCGTGGCCAAGACATTGAGTTCGATGCGACAAACATTTATTTTTTGACCAGATTGTCCCGTCGTGGTGAGAGGCTGATCCTAGAGGGCCAACGCCCCGGGGGTGAATCTCTAGAGATGTTGATGGCACGAGTGTGCCCCCGGGCACACAAAACAAAGAGCGGGAAGGTGGAAATCCCGATGGTGGAAGACATGGTTCTTCATGGAGTTCTCTTTATGGTAACTAGGGTAGCGAGCTCCCAAGTCCAACACGAGGCATCGAAGACCCAACTCCGGTTGGCTCTTGAATGCCTTAATCCGACCATGTTCAACTAGGCGGAAACGATGACGGCTAACATGAAGAGACATCTTAACAACTGTCGTCGAGGAGAGATGAAAGAGTTTGGCTACGGATCCATCTTGATCCTGCTCATGCTGGAGCGGGTGCCGACACTGCAATTGCAAGATATGCTCTTGGACGCGCCCAGACTACGAGAGCCTAGGATCACACAGTGGGCCCGCGTTACGCCATGAGGAGGTGGCGGATACCAAGTGTCATAGGGGGAAATGTTCCGTGAGTGGCTGGAGCGCCAGACGATCTTTGTTGAGGACTGGACATATATTGGGATGGACTTTTGTGGAGATCCCAACATGCAGATGCCCCCTGACGAGCAGTGGGATGATGGTGGTAAAGCACTTCATCACACTATTTTTTGTATTTTATTTTTTATGATGTTTTTTGGATTTTTTATGCATATGTCTGTTAGCACCTAAATCTGCCTTAGGTTGAAATAAGGAAAAATTCGCTGTAACCACAAAAAACACTCAGTCTGGTAGCTAGCCCTACCAGAACAGGAGAGGGCTCTCTCCGTGTCACGCTCAGTGAATAAATAAACAATATGGTCTGAGATGACTTACAATGAATATTGATTTTAGGCTAGGTAAATAAATATGAAAGAAGTATTTTGATAAACGACTGAGTTTTATGGGATGTATGGGACCAAAGAACAACATGAGCAGAGAATTTAACACAAAGGCACATATTACTTCGTGAGGCAAGACAGGCAGAAAGTCTAGCAATTAAATTTGAAATAATGTGGAATGGAAAGATTGTTTAGGAGGGTGAAAATGGCATAAATACATGAATCCTTTTCAACAAAAGAAGAACACGGAACGTGAAAACTTTCCCAAAGGCAGAGCAATAAACTGAATTCTACCTTTTCTTACTTAGAAACTTTCACTGGAAATGAATATGAATGAACTGTGAAACATAACGAAATACATATGAAATAGAAAGAAAATACATTTGCTAAACTCACACCATAGGAATCTCATGAACCAGAGCCGCAACCTTTCATTAATTCTCTGTCAAAATGTACAATGAGTAACTGAGTTTCTCTCCCACTGTTTCCCAGAAATTACAACCAGCCCTTTGCAAATGGTTTTTCATACAATAAATAGACTTTTCCATCAGGAAATGGATCGACCCAAAGTTGGGGAGTTTTTTAAATCATTACAAACTGGAAATGAAAATCCAACCATTAGTGACAGGTGCAGCGTTACAAAAATAACAAAATTGTAGCGTAGATTTTTTGGGTGACTGCTCGCCTTCCTTTTACCACTTGGAGAGAAGCCAACCTTTAATGAAAATGCTTTTTAAACTTTTCCTTAGGTGCCGGGAAAAATTTATTGTAAATGAACGGGCCCACTTGGAGAAAATCGCAAATTGAAATTTCGTGGAGCGGAAGTGATTTTGGCCTTTGGGTCTCTGTGTGCCGCGCCCAAAACTGTATGCGTCGCGCCACTTTGGAGGTGGTTTTGAGGTACTTGATGAAGTCCAAATTGTGCGCAAGTGTACTTGTTAGAAATCCCTACCCAAGTGGAATTTCTAAATTTGGTACTCAGTTACCCCTCTAAAACTTCAATCTCCCAAGATTGCTTCCTGTGTGTCAAAATAGGGGCAGAGAGGTCATTGTTTGAGTGTTTTTGACCTCCTGAGGACTCAAAACGTGCCCAAACTTCTTGGCCATGCACCAGCAGTTATGATGTTTCATGCCGAATCCAAAAATATTTTTTTTTTTGCAATTTAGAGCTCCCTAGCATAAGCGCATGTCACGTGGCACGACGCAGAGGGAGAAAAACCCTGTTTTGTACCAAAATTTGTCAAAAGACCAAAAATGCCCCAAAGTTTTTGAAATTTGGGTTGGAGTTTCTCTATGAAGTTTCATGTTGGGCCAAAGAGGCTTCAGCCAAGATTCGGAGCCGATCTTTCTCTTTTTGCCTCTTTTGTCTTTTTGTTGCCTTCCTCAAATTTGCCTTCAAATTCCTTATCCGAGCCTTGGAACTCATGTTACGTACCTTGTAGTGATAAACCATATGCCTCAGTAATGTTTTGTCCTTGTCAACCTTTTCTAGCAGTCTCTCAAGGTGGATGTTGATCCTCTCGAGCCAAGACTCTCGGTCATTATTAATCTCTTGCTCTAATGGAGTGAGCTCAATCCTCCTCTGTTGGGCAGATCGGCGATTCTCGCGGATGTTTTGCAGCTCCATGATCTCCTACTGGTCTTCAAGCTATTTATTCCTCTGCTCCAAGTATTTGATAATCCACTTAGCCCTATCCACATTGAGAGACAAGGCTTTGATCTCTGTTTGCTGCTCCTGGATGATCCTTCTAAGTTTGGCACTCTCCACATTTGTATCATCATCATGAATGAGAATGAAATCGCTCTCTCGTTCACCTGATGGCCCTTCATCATGCACTGGCTCCTTACCTTTGTCCTATACCTGTGTTGCTGATGTCAGAAGCGATGCCCCTTCCACCCCGGGTGGAGATAACACTCGCTTTGCTGCTGCGAACAAATGTCTAATGCCCCTCTGATATGTGATGAATACCGGCACACTAGTGGTCTCGTGGCACTCATATTGATGAGAAGGACCACCTATCTCATGTTCAACCTCTGGTAATCCTTGTGAAGTGCTGAAGAGGTCACGGGAGATGAAATCATCCCAAGTAATACCCTGTAATCGAAGCTGATGAACCACCAAAATCTTAATAAGAGCAAAATGATAAACACTGTTAAGTTGTTGCTGAGGGGTTTTGTGCTGCATAAAGGTGTTCATCCTCTCTATGTTCTGGCAAATGAAATATGGGATGTTCATCATTCGTACCCTGGTAAAATGCATGAGTAACCTGATGTGATAAGCATGTAAACGAGAGAACCTTCCCTCACAGCTGAAATATTTCATGATTAACTTCATTAGAGGAGCATATTCATCTTTCAGATATCGGAATGGAAAGACTCTTTTGATCTGCCTCAAGAAACCAGCTTTAATGTATGGCTCATAATGCTGCCGATCAATCTTCTATTTCTTGTTCCATGGTTCTCCAACATTCGGTATGTTGGTCGCTAATGAGACAGATTCAGGTGTAAGTGTGAAGGTGACACCGACGAAGATAGCGTGATCTCCATGTAAGTGAAGCAAAAAAAGACGAGCCAACTCATGATGAAATCAAACACTAGCCACCTTTTGAAAAACTCAAAGCATGACAGATGCTAGAAACATGTCATAGCAAGAGGGCAGACCTCCAATTCTGTAAGGATGGTTGGTTCTTTCCTAACATGTCTGCATCTTTTGTGAGGTCTCCGGGGAGCCTGTTCTTCCGAGGATGAGTCACTTTGGGTTTCGATTTCATAATCCGATGAATGCTCAGATGACATGATTGATGTACCAAATTCCTTGAAGAAACGATGCTGCTGTGTATAGACTGTGCTTGGACTACCCTTTAATGATGTGTGAAACTCTGTGTTGTAATGCAATATAATTGAATTCTGCCACCAAGGGGAACGATGCAACAAAGGGATTGTTAGGAAGGGGAACAATATGAAGGGATTAGGGATTATGGGGAGAAATTTTGTTTAGGGACATGTAGGAGGGTTTGGGAATTTATATAAGGTAGGAATTTGGGGTTTTACATTTAATAGATGAGTGGAGGGGATAGGAAATAGGGGTTCAATAACGTTTTAGGGTAGGGAAAAATGGGAAAAATGGAATAGGGGAGAAGGAAACGATGGAAAGCAGGGAAAGATGAAATGGAGGAGAAACCTTGGCATCAACAAAATGAATTCGCAACCCTAACAACAATGGTTTTGATGACTTTAAGTGGTAGGGTTTAAGAGTTTTTATTGCAACCATAAGCAGCCATAAACCATCATCATACTAACATAAAAATGGATGAGCAACTGAGATGTCGACCCTACCTAGAAAGTTCAAGGGCTTCAAAGGAAATTTGTTGCAAATTTGGAGAAAAATCGGGCCTTTATGTGTATGCGCCGTGCAGCATACCCAGTGCGCTGTGCCATTTGAGTGCACCATGCCCGTGTTGTTTAACATTGTTTGGTCATGCCCAGTGCGCCGCGCTCCCTCAGTGCGCCGCACCACTCTGCATGTGCGCCGCGCCTGTCAAGACACGTCCAACTTCACCCATAACGCGCGCTAGCTCTCACAATCACTTTAAAATGCTTCTCTTTGACCTTGGTGTGAAAAATGACCTTGAGTCTTATGAAAAATCTATATAAAGACATTGGAGTCATGGTTTTGATTTTTGTTTCTTCAAAACCCACTTTGGCAATGTTTTGTTTTGGCACTTTTTCCTTGATTTAATGCGACTATGTATTTCACTTTTCCTTTTTGGATTTTTGACTAAAAGGATGAAATTTTTGGAACTTTTTTGCAGGGGTAGCTGACATGGCATTTGGCAAAGGAAACCATGACTGCGCCTGAAGAGATCAACTGAAAACTTTTGAAAATTATTACAAATGACACACTGTTGACTTTTCTTCAAAACGGAGTTTTGAAGAACAGTCGTAATCTGTCAGCATGCCCATGAAAATCTTTAAATCACAACTTTGTAAAGGCCTCCCTCTGGCCTGCATGGCTTTCTTGGACATGGTTGAAGACCAAATTGACTAATCTCTAGACCTAATGACTGGAATGACTCTTGTCCATTAAAAGATCAAACATTGACTGTCATGGACCTTAATAAACATTGATGAAAAGACCTAAGCTAGAAGGTGCCAGACATGAGGGGTAAGGGGTAATGACTGACAAGACCCTTCCGTCAGATTATGGCATGACCCTAGCAAAATGCAGCTAAGTGGATGGAGCGAGACACCTAAACATGAAATGCAGAAAGAGTTTTGATCTCTGACGGAGGACTGACAAGATTAACTCTAACATTGGCTCCAATGGGGGATGGTAGCTCCTTGGAGGTGCCAAGAACAACAGATCTCTAGAAGAGCTAGATAGTGCCTTTTTTCCATTGGGTTATGGAGTCATTATTTCGACAAACAACACAAGACTCTGACTCATTTATGAAACCAAAATGACCAAAATATTGACTCAAATTTGATCTTAAAATGAATTAAAGACTGACTTGACAAACTCTAAGCAAACTGAAATAAAATGGTATTTACAGTGACAATGGAAGCGGCGTCAACAACTCAGAAATGGTACCGCTTGAGAAGCCAACCATTGATCGGCCCTCCTCGACAATCTTCCCCATTCATTTCCTTCAGAAGAAAGGCATTCTGACCCCGATATGCTGCAACCTTGAATGGACCTTTCCAGAGATTCTCGAACTTACCGTGCTTACCCTTTTCCTCATTCCTTGCATCCCACTTCAGCACCACATCATCTAACTGAAATTTGTCCACCTTTTCTTTTCTGTCATAAATTTTCTTAATCTTCTCCTGCAACTTGGACGTGTTTTTGAAAACTTCTTCTCTGGTCTACTGCAAGTGGACCATTTGATTCAATCTTCTCTGCAGAGGATCATCTTCACTGCCAGCTTCCTAAAGAAGTTTGACTACCAGGGCTGTGAGAGAGGTAGGAAACACTGTATCAACTCCATAAACAAGCTCAAAAGGGGACATACCAATGGATTTCTTCTGACTGACTCGCTCTGCCCAAAGTGCATTGACCAACCTCTTAATCCAAGTCTTCTTGTTTATTTCCAGCAGCTTCTTAATGATGTTGACCAACGATTTATTAGAAGACTCTGCCAGTCCACTGCCTTGTGGATGATAGGAAGTTGAGTGAGCCAAAATGATGTGATATTTATGACAAAACTGTACCATCCTTTTTGATTTGCAAGCTGCTGCTTTATCAATGATTAACTTATTCGGGTAACCAAAGTGAGACAAGATGTTATTTTCAAGGAATGAAATAATTACCGCATTTGTAGCTTGTCTGGTGGGAATTGCTTCGATCCATTTCATGAAATAATCTGTCACTGTGAGGATCCATCTATGCTGACCGGAAGAAGCGGGATGAATTTCACCAATGAAATCCAACCCCCATTGCTGAAAAGGGGCACTCACCTCAATGGGCTTAAGTGGCAAAGGCTGTAATTTCTCCCTTCCTTCAAAAATCTGACATTTATGACAGCTCTTGACCGCCTTATATACATCAGCAAACAATGTCGGGCAATAGTATCCCGCTCTCAGGATTTTATTTGCTGTTGTTTTCCAAAAAAGGTGACCACCATAGTCTCCTTCGTGGAAATCCTCCATGACCTGCTTTTCTTCTTTTTCCACCAAACAATTCAACAGAACGCCACCGGGATCTTTCCAATAAAGTGCAGAATTTAGAATGCAAAGCTTGGTATCCTTCAATTTGAGAGTTCTAGCTTTGTTTCTAGTCATACTGGGCGGTGGTGACAAATTTTTAAGCACATATATGATATTTGAATACCACGGAGAAAGAGAAAACATTTCAGATACCTGAATTGACGAACCTTCCTCATTCTCATCGGACATAGCAACGATTCGATTTATGTCTAAGGCGTGCAAGTTTGATTCGGCCATTAAATTTGCCAAACCCTGTCCTTTAACAAGCTTTGTGGGCTTTATTTCCACATCATACTCCAACAAAGATGCAATCCACTTGCCTCGTCTTCCTTCCGTATCTGTCTGCACTAAAACATCTTTGACAACAACGTTAGGAACATAAGCCAAAATACGAGAATGCAGAATATATACCTGAAAATATTTCAATGCTTTCACAAGTGAAAGGGCTTGCTTCTCAATGATGTTGTATTCTAAGGCTGCATCTCTTATGGCTCGGATGAAGAAAGCAATTGGTCTTTCATGATCATCCCTTTTCTGCAAAAACACAGCTGCCATAGTATGCTCCGGAGCGAATGAAAACAATATAAAATCTTGAGTGTAGTCCGGGCTGATTAGAACTGGATCTGAAGAAAGATCCAATTTGACTAAATTGAAATATTTTACAGCCTCTTCCGTCCATTTCACTTGGTTGTCCTTCTTAAGCATGTTTGTAATCTCTCTTAGGTGTTCAGCAAGATTAGGTACAAAGCGACGTAGAAAATTCATTTTACCATTGAAAAATTGAATCTCTTTCTTATTCTAGGGCAGATCGATTTGCTGAATCGCTTGTACACATGCTGGGTCAATACGAATGCCATATTTTAAGATAATGTGCCTGAGTAGTTTGCCTTCCTCCATGGCAAACAAGCTCTTCTTCGGATTCAGCGACAGGCCATATTTTCTACACTTTTGAAAGACAATTTTCAGATGGTACATGTGTTCTTCATGAGATTTGAAAAACACCGTCATATCATCCAGGTACACAACCAAAAAGAAATCCTTCTCATTTACGAAAGCCAAGTCCATTGCGCACTGAAATGTGGCACCCGCGTTCTTCAAACCAAAAGGCATTTTAGCGTAATGAAAAGTTCCCCACGGAGTGGTGAACGTTGTCTTGTCTCGGTCATCTTCATGGATAGAAACTTGGTTATATCCAGAATAACCATCAAGTAGTGACATACGAGATGCTCCCACTACTTGCTGAAGTATATGATCCATTTTAGGCAGTGGATAGTTATCTTTCAAAAAAACTTTATTGAGATTTCTATAATCAATGCACAAGTGAATCTCACCTGTCTTCTTTCGTACGGGCACCAAATTAGATATCCAATCCGAAAATTTGATGGGAACAATGATTCCTGATTTGTACAACCTATTTATCTCCTTTTCAATTGATGGCAACAGTTTTGGATTTAGCCTTCTCAACTTCTTTCTGAAAGGTTTCTGATCGGGCTTAATGGGTATAGTGTGCTGAATTATATTGATATCATATGACTTCAAGTCAGAATAGTCCCAAGCAAACACATCGGCAAATGAAGACAACAAACTGATATATTGGGCTTTTATCCTTTGTGGAAATGCTTTATGTTAGTGTCAGTCTTTCCAGCCTTCCTCCAGTGATCAAATATGCTCTTACAAAGTGGTCTCAGAGTGTCAAGGTCAAAT
>APFE030104399.1:0-18490 GCA_000404065.3 Pinus taeda | reverse complement strand
AGAACTCCAACTTCTTTATATGGGTCTAACTCTTCATACCAATTCTAGCTCTTCAAGAAGTATTGTTCATTTCATTGAGAACCATAGCTTCCTTACTTATCTCGAATTAAAGACATAGTTTCCTTCATTCTCTTTATCAGTCAAACACTTACACAAGTGAGTCAAACTTTGGTTGTTTTGATAAAGAGTAAGGAGTATATAAATATCTGAGTGAAAAGAATGTTAGTCTTAGTTTTCATCTTTGTTGTTGCTCCGCCGCAAGTAGGCTGGGATAGTACCCCAGTGGAGTCACTTCAGGAAAACAAGAATTCCTTTACTACTAGCGAGTTTAGAGAGTACCCCGGCAAAGTTGCTTGTTTCACCTCTCTGCCCAGGAATCCTTTCTCTTCTTTCACCATTTATTTATTTATTTATTTATTTATAGATAGAACTATTCTTAGGCACTATATTTCATTGGGGTGAAAGAGGTATCTCAACTTATTGAGAGCAGAAGAGGTTTCTCCTTCAAAGAAGGATATATACAGCTTTGAAAAATGTCTTGCTCACTTAAGATTCATACTCTCCTTTCTCCACTTGACTGGGTTGACAAGTTAAAACCGATCCAACATAGAAATCCAATTGAATATGATGATATTACTTATAGATTAAAGCATCGTAGGTTTGCTAAGCTTTTCTTCGAGAAAGAGAGTATTTTTTGTCTAAGCATCATAGAATTAAAGATACAATGCCCATGCAAAGAAGGGAATAAGTAGTTAACCAAACACTAATAGTTGTATAATGTTAGATTTCAGGCTTCTGTGGAAGTTTTTTGCAGTGGTATGATCCGGATTGTCCACAGTCTTTTGTTGTATAATGTCCTTGCATACTCTTCCATGCTTATTCAAAACCAAAATTCCACTTTCATGCAAGCCTTATTGTCAAAGAAAAGCATAAGATGAAAACAAAAGGACATCAAAGAAAAATAAATAAACTAGACTAGTCTAAACCTACTCCTAACGAAATATAGATTAGGCTCACATGAAATGAAATTTCCAATGCAACCAACAAAGTAATTCTCTACTGGTACTAGTGAGGGAATAAGAAACAATAAATATCATCAAATAAAACATGAGGAAAGAAATATAAATAGTGACATGCTCTAAAAATCAAAGGCACAAAACACTAGTAGGAAAGTATGACAAGAAGGCATGCACTAAAAAAATTTTTGCTAGTTTATGATACACATCGCAATTGGCTTTCATATAAAAACATCCATTCCAACTTTCAATATTAGCAAACATCAAGAAAGATAAAATCTTATTATTAGCGATTTGGATTTCCAAGTAAGATTACTCCAACCATTTAGCAATGGGATCATGATAACTGAATGATGGATCATGAAGCTAAAAAATAGATTCATTTTCAATAGTGGAGTTCATTCATTAAGGTTCTGTCATGAAAGAGTATTAATCTAATCATGATTAGAATACTAGTAAATATTGCAAGATCTTGACATAACCATCGGTGCAAGCTGAAGTGTCTCAACTTCTTGACGGGTTATAAAATATCTAAAGGTGCATCATCAAAAATCAGTGGCTTAGAGAAATCGACAGTTGAAGATACACAGTCAACAGTAGATGAGTTACTTAATACATTAAGAAAGTCGTGAAAAAAAAATTGTTTCTCATTCAACCAAATGGAATCCTCCTCGTTTAATGAATTCAAGAGAGGGATTGATTGAAAACATGAAGCTACATCCTTTACTTCTTCATATCCACAAGATGAGGAATGAAACATATTGTGAAGAGTGGATTCCTCCTTAGCTTCTTTGACTCCAGAATCATCCATAAATTTGATAGTTGTGACACAGTCATTGAATATGTTAGGACATTGTGTGAAGGAGGAGAAAATGGAAATATCAAGTGAGGAATCATCATTAATATAAAATCCTTGTTCATTATAATAGAAATCCCAAACATAATCATTATGAAATATATCCTGAATCTCCTGGTCTCCATTAACTCCATCCTGGTCTTAACCCTCATGAGATTCAACAGAAGCTAATATAACATGTTGACTAAGTGGATCATATTGAATAGGGTCAGAAGAAATAATTGATGGCTCAAATAAGGAACATATCGAGAAGAAACAATATCATTGATTAAATTAGATTCAAAATTAAGATTTGAGTTCAAAACTTGAATATGAGGGGAAGGAGAATATGGGGTTGGATCTTCAAATTGATATTCAAGTTCTCCAACCTTGACTTGGATGTATGGAGCTACTTGATTTGGTGAAGAATTGAAAGAAGATGAAGATTCAAATGAAAAAAAAGTTTCTTCTTTTGGAATTTTTATAGATCCATGACCAAGAACTGTTGGAATACTTAAAAGGGATTCAGGTTTAGGTGGCTTCAAACAAATATGAACAAGATATTGAAACTTTTCTTTCATGAAATTCCAATCTATGTCGTCCTTTTAAAACTCATAACAAAATTGAATAAAGCGATCATGAAAACCTTCAATGGATTCATTATATTTCTTTATAAGATGAATAATATTGTTATAAACACTTTCGTAATCATAATTGTCAAAGGCTTGGTGAAGCTCCTTGACAAGTTGTTGGAAAGAATGAATAGAAGCAATCGGTAATGTAAAGAACCATTTTTTAACATGTCCTTCGAATGTGAGAATGAACAGCTCGTGAGAAAAATCCTCACAATTAATTTCATAATAATCACAAAATTCAAGAAAGTTGAGGGTATGCTCAAGAATGGTTTTTTCACACTCGCCATCAAAATTTATTATTTGACAAGTCATGAATTATGCACGCAGGTAGTTTCATATTTTTAACTTTAGAAAAGTGTGTCAGGGTTATGATATGGGAAGAAAAAATTCAAGATGAAAATGTGAAATCATACTTCCCAAGCTCAACTTGTCATCTGGCCCTCCTTTGAGCACAAAAATCCTGTTGATGATGCTGGAAGTTGACAATAGGGAAGGAGGTCTCCCCGATGTGAAGTCCCAATTAAACCCCGCACCATTTGGAGTAGGAGCCCCAACCAGAATATGGTTGATTGCCAAGTTGGTGGTCTCAAAGATATGCCTTGGCTGCAATAAACACATAAGATGACATATACATGACTTTGGTGATAGCAAGTGTATTAACTTTGTGAGATATCAAATGTAATGTGTGAAAGGTTCATTCACATAAAAGGGAAATAAGTGGGCCACTTAGTAGAAAGTAATAGTACTATCTTAGAAGAGACACACTAGCAATACAAAGAATTGTTAATTAACTTGAAAAATAGTTCACAAGATAACAATGATTGTGATAACACAAACAACATGCATTCAATAAGATACATACTAAAGTAAATGAATTATTTCATTAAAATTAGCATAAATGAAAAAGCGTACGTCACAAACATATAAATAATAATATTACTACATTCACGATATATGCATGAAGGAATTTCAGCTTTGAGAGCTTCTTAGTTTTAAGTGAAAGTTCCAAGCATACAATTACATTGATATAACACTAGCCCCAATAGTGGAACATGAATCCAACACTTGTTTCTCCCAAGAATGATACTCTTACTATGCTAGACTAGAGAAGCCAAGGCTCCAAATATCTAGTTCCAAGCCCTTTTCTTGAGTTATGAGGGTTTATTTATAACAAATGAGTTGAATTTCATCTCCCTTGATGACCTTTGAACTTCCTTGTGATACTTGGACTTATTTTGTCTTTTCTTTACTGATGACTCTTTATATTCCACATTTAAATATTGGACTTCCACTTACATTACACTTCATTAAATTTCAAATACAATAAGACAAAACTCCATGTAGGAAAAAATTGGCTAGATCCTAATAAGACAGACTAAATGCATTAAGCTTGAGTTTAAGGAAACTCTAGCTCAACAACTTCAACTTGTAACCCCGTAGTAACATATTGATGCCAAGATTTGTATTGTGCATTTATTTCCTCAAACTTTGTTGGAAGGATAGGATGATACCTGACTTTAGCCTCCATAGCATCTAGATAAATAGTTTTGGATCATGTATGTACCTCATTTTATAACAAGAATGGCTTCATATAAATATTAGCATGTCCAACTATATATATTTTCATGTTCTTTCGATTGATGTCCAAGTCCTCCTTTGTTGTGACCTACCTCATATTGTCCAAAACCTCTTTGATTTCTTGACTGATGATGTTTCTACCCTTTTCCTCTGCAAATGGTCCAACTAAAGGGATATTTTTTGTTCTAACAAAAGAATCCAAACCATTGTACAACTATGCATAGGAAGCTATTATGTTGGCTACAAAATTTTTGAGTTGTTTATTACTCTGAATGAGCATTTTGACTTCGTACTTATCCAATTCTTCTTCTTGCCTTATCATCCTAGGCAACTCCGTAGGTGCAACCATGAACTTAACACCCCATTCTTGGATCACATTTATGGTTGCATGGATTACTTTCAAATATTTTTCATTTTCCCATGACCTCTTATGCATATCATGTAGGGGAACTACTACATCATACAAGGTGATCATCTTCTCATAAAGCAACCCCATTGTGTCTCAAAATTCTTGGATTTCACCATATATTGTTGCTTAAAGTTCATTCAAATAAGAATTTGTGGAATAAAAACATTGCATCTCAACTTGGAGATGTTCTGCTTGTTGTCTTACAACATCCAAATCTTTAGCCATTTTTTTATTTTATGTCATCAATAAATTTGTATTTGATTTTGTTGCTCCTGCAAAGGTTAAGTTTGTTGCATCAATTTTTTGTGGATTCCTTCTAGTGTTGGTAACAATCACCCTTTCAATGTGGGTGAAAGAAGGATGAACCAGATCATTAGGGAATAATTTTTGCCTTTCCCATATTATTTTGTTCTAGAGTTGATTAAATGTTATGTGAGAAATATCCATGATCATGTCGTCATCTTGAGGAGATATTCCCATTTCACCATATGAGATGTGGCCATCTATGTGAGGAGTTGAAGATTGACCAGTAATTTTTTCTATAATGGGCATGATGTCAACCTCTTGGTTCTACTCCAATTGTTCAACATCCATTTCCTAGGCTAGTACTTGATCCTCAATTTCTTCTACAAGCTTTTGATTTGCTTTTGGTGATTCTCCTCTTCTTCTAGTTGTTTTTTTGTTTCCTCCTCTCCTTGCTTCAATCTTTATTATTCTTCCTTTCTCTTCATTTCTTCTTATGTGTTCATTTCCTCCTATTCTTTCGTTTCCTGCTCTTCCTTTTGTATTCGCTCTTCCTCCTGATTCCTCTTTTCTTCTCATTGCTTCATCTTCCTCTCCACTACCATAAATTCTTTTAAAGTGGTTGGATCATCTTTGAAATCACAGCTTTGATCCTCTCCTAGGTTGTGGGAAACCTTCCTCTTGTACTTGATGCTCACCGGGGTGCAATTGTTTTGCCATTGTGCTTCCTGGGTAGCACTTTGTTTTCGATTCACACTAGAAGGGCATGCCTTGTTGCCTAGTGCATTTTATTAAGAGGCATTATAGAAATTATTTGTCTTTTCTTCTTCAAGTATGGCAAAGGTCCCATATAACCAGACAAAATGCAACTTAGCATAGTGTCTTTTGCAAAATCCTTTGGGATCATACTAATGAAAATATATCATACTGAGCTCAATACTTTCCAATTCTTAAGCTTCTGCATCTACAACCTTCAAGTTCTTAATCTCATAAAATCCCACCCACAAGGGAAAAGTAGGCCAATATGCTTTCTTCTTCCTTTGCAGTACTACATATAAACCTATGACAAGATGATAGGCAACCTCTTGCATGACTAGTTTTTCTGTGGCATACCTTGCCAAGAGATGAGATGGTTTCTAACAACCAAACACTCAGAGGTATGTACCATGTGGTGAGGAAAACAAATCCAATACTTCCATCAATGAGTTCATTTCCTCACGAGACATGCAAGGGGACTTTTCTTCAAAGATCATCTGATATAAAACCTTGAAGAACTAATCAAAAAGTCTCTTAAAGACTCCTCGGTAACTGCATTCTTCCTGTAGCGCGTAATAAATGTGGATAGGAGGTTCCTTAGGTGTCCATTTCTAATCCAAACTAAGTAACTCATTACAAGTATATACTCCATCTAGCAAGTAGGCACTTGTACAAGCTAAAATTAACATAAGCACCAACAACCATAAGAAGAAACAGGAAAAATGACACTTGCAAACACAAAAGTGACAAAAGCGAAAAAAAAAAAAAGCAAAAAAAAGTGCCACTTGAAAAACTTACCTAGAAAAGTGCTACAAATTGAATCCAAAACTCCTTAAACTCGTGAGAATGGCTAGATATCTAATGTTAGATGTGAAAATGAGCTCTACAATCCTTTATTATATAGATTTACTCTCACAAGATTAGAGTTATGGTTTCTGACACACACGACTAAAATTAAGAAGAAAGTGACACTTATCCTTAGATCTAAAATATAAAATTGTGCCACACTATTAGATAGGAATGAGCAATCCCTATTTTCTAGGGATGCGTAATTTTCTATTCTAGAAGACTATGCAACCCACTGGCAGAAAAGATTGTGGAATTCTGAGTGTGAAGGGATTGCACAGTCCACTGGGACAGAGGATTGCACAATTTTTCTCCACAGTGAGCGACTATGTAGTTTTCTTGCTCAATGACTACATGTCTCACATGATTGCATAGTTTAGTTACTCAAGGAATTGGGCAGTTTCCAATGATAGAAGATTGTGTAGTTCCTAGAGGAAAGACCAACAATCACTACTAGATCAATACATGACTTAGCTTGTGTTTGAAATGGTTCTGCTTGTCTTTAGAAATTGTTCAACTATTATTAACAAGACTCAGTCATTGTCAAGAAAACATAGTTAATACGTCACACAAGAAACACATATGGAAAGATAAGTCAATGAAACCAAGAGGAATAGTTAAAATGAAAAAATTAGTTCTTGTAGACAAAGGTAGCATCCAAAATCAAAGTAAAGGAAAAATATTGGAGGGTGTTTGTAGTAGCTACAATATATTACAACCAATAGATGAATTTGTAGCAACACCTCCTCTAGCTCCTGGCTCCAAAACTCTCTCTCTCAAAGAAGATGTCAACAACATAAAAATGTAATGAATTCCAATCCCTTTCTCAATGACCAAGCCTTGAATTTATAGGAAAAATGGAGGCTATGAAGACTATTAGTTTCTCTCTAGTGTAATTTGGGAAAAGGCTTTGGTCTGGATTCCTACTTTAATGCTTTATGTTTCTTTATTCATTTAGGAAAAAGCTTCCTCATGCTTCAACGCTTTTATTTTCTTTGAAGTACTTTATTATTTTAGGAAAAAGATACAAATGAGGTAAAAGCAATCACATTCCACCATTTTAGAGTATACTTAAATGAACAAGAGTGTCATAATCAGTTAACTTGGACTTTTTTCCTTATAACTAGGTGAGAATTTGGTAACACAAGTTAGATGAGGAGACAAAGCATTATAAACTAGGATAGCATTGTCCTCATGGTACATAAATTTTTTTATAGTTTTAAATAGACTAGAAAAAGGGGTGTATTTCAACACCCTCCTCTCACA
Source organism: Pinus taeda (assembly GCA_000404065.3). Classification (NCBI taxonomy): domain Eukaryota; kingdom Viridiplantae; phylum Streptophyta; class Pinopsida; order Pinales; family Pinaceae; genus Pinus; species Pinus taeda. The sequence continues at coordinate 10,906 of APFE030104399.1, read as the reverse complement.
TTTACCCAAGAAAACTAGTCCACCAGGTTAAACATGTGACAAATAGTTACTATGATATGATACAACTCCCTAAGTGCAGTTAAGGAAGTGGAACTGACGAACCAAAACTTGTTCAGTTATGGTATGTTCTATGCTTATAACAGTTTACTTCTTTTTCTTATTATATTCCATAGATTAGCAATCACATGTACATAAAGTAAAGTACAGATAGAACATTAAACGATCGATAGAAAACAAGCCAAGACAAGAGACACAAGATATGGCAACTAGCCAAGTAGAAACCCCACAATGTGTGGGGAAACTTTTTGATCAAATATTCTTTTATATTCAATAATTCAGGAGAGAGAAATAGTACAATAAATCTAATTTATATCAACAGTAGCAAACCCTAGATCAGCAGCATCAGCATTAGTAGCTTCATCATCAAACTAGGGCAGACGATATCTCACAAACCGACTGTCAGATCGGCTTGATTCCACCACCAAAAGTTGTGGCTTTCAGAGGAGGTTCAAATGAACCTATAGTGCAGTTCAGATGAGGAGATCTTCTGGTCCACGCAGGTCAAACTTCACTTCTGCAGTTGCAGCTTCAGTTTCAGCAGCTTCCTTCAAACTAGGGCAGTCAATATCTTGCAAACCGTCCATCGGATTGAATTGATTCCACCACCAAAATTTGCGGCTTTCAGAGGAGGTTCAGATGAACCTACAGCATAGTTCAGATGAGGAGATATGTCCATGCAAGTCAAACTTTACTTCTATATTTGCAGCTTTAGTTTCAGCAGCTTCCTTCAAACTAGGGCAGTTGATATCTTGCAAACCGTCCGTCGGATTGACTTGATTCCACCACCAAAAGTTGTGGCTTTCAGAGGAGGTTCAGATGAACCTACAGTGTAGTGCAGATGAGGAGATATTCTAGTCCATGTAGGTCAAACTTTAGATCTGCTGTTGTAGCTTCAGGTTCAGCAACTTCCGGCTTCACATGTGTGAGGGAGAGACCCTTTTCTGCGCAATAGAGAAGAGACTCTTTTCTGCACAGTAGAGAGAGAGAGAGATGTGAGGAGATGAGTGAGTGAAAATGAGGAAAATTCCTCCTGTATTTATACACAACGTTGATGTTTGAATAGATGTGAATGTTGGGCTTCTAAGCCTACATGAGTTGTACGTCGACTTGATAATAATTCCATAATCAAAATAAATTCATATCTCCATGAATACTTATCGGAATCAGATGATCTTTATATCAATCCTACACCTCTTGATGAGAGGAATCTAATAAAAATATTATCATCCATGAATAATATTACCCACATGAAGTTTGTCCCTAGTTGCCAATTTTAACAACACTTCACAAACCTCCCTAAGGTGCTACAGGACCCTCAGCAGCTAATCCACCACTCCAGGTTCCCAACCCCTGAGTTAACCTAGCCTTTCAATGAATTAACCCCCCTTTTTATCCCACCACGCGAACATGCATGTGACTATGACCCTCCATTCACTCCCACAATTCCTGTAAGGAATAGACTGCAGTCTTTTTCAGCCATTTATGTGCTAGAGACTGTTTGATTTAAGCCACTTTTTTAGGGATAGTCTCCAAACCAATGCCTGAAACTTGATGAGACTTTCCAAAACAATAAATGACTCCAAGACAAAGCCTCTAACATAAAACTTAATTAAGGAATTGACCAAACCATGCCCAACCATGACATTAATTTCGTCAAACACATCACAAATATGAAATCTACAAGCCATAACAACATATATGAGCATAGGGATCTCATACATATCTGAGAATCGCTAAGAAGCATTGATGCCTTGTCACATTACTGAATTATCATATATTAGGTCATATATTCATTGTATATTCATTTACTAATCAAATCATGATGAGAGACATAAATCATCATTATCATAAAACATACCATAACCAACATATAACCAACATAAATAACAAGGATATAACAACCATAAAAACCACATATGAACAAGTATATTTACCCATCAAATACATGAGGAAAGAAGCTCTTATTAACATATGAAAAATGCAATTAGGTATGGAACTAATTCCATGTACCACCTGACCATAGACTAGGATGAACCAAATATCTCTTTCAGTCAGCCACCCCCATGCCATATTCCAAAGATGAATGTGGGATCTCATGAAACACATCCAACAAAACAAAACCAGGGCTTCCAGAGGCCAAGCCACTTCAACCCCCAACCAGTGATTCCACCTCACAATCAGACATCTAACCATCACCAGATTGGTCTCCACCCAAGTTGTCGAGGGCTCCAGAGCATTTGTTCCACCTAAGGCTTCCATAACTAGTAGGTCAACCCACAATTGTTGTTGAGATCCAGAGCGTTTGTCCAACCAAGGCTCTAAGACTATTAACTCAACCCACCAAGGGTTCTAGAACATTTTTCCAACCAAGGCCCTATGACTAATAACTCAACTAGAATTTTTACAAGGCTTCAGATCGTTTGTCCAGCCAGGGAGCTTAGAACTAATAACTCAACCCACAGCCAAAGGAATATGAGAACCAACCAGATAACAAAATTAAAACCCACAACACCATGCATTAGGGGAATTTTGAGGTATAAAATGGGCCTCCTAAGAAAAATGTACAACAAAAATAAACTTTATAAGAACCAATAGGATTCAAGATGATGATGTAAACCATGGCGACTGATTCACCATTTTTGGAGTAAAAAAGTAAAAAGATTAAAAAATAATAAAATAATAAAAAGGCTTTTCAACTTGTATTTTAAACTTATCTCCATAAGGTTTTATTCAAAGTTCGAGCAGGAGTACTCATTGTATGAAAAATTTAATTCCTCATCCATGGAGTACCCATATTGCATACTTTCGATAGACCTTGCTATAAGAAAAATGTGAAATGCATGAAAAAACGTGATTGCACATGTATTTCACAATTTTCATGTAATAGGTCCATCAAAATTATAAAACATGGGTACTCCTTGGATGAGGAATCAAATTTTTCACCCAATGAGTGTTTCCACTCGAAATTTGAGTAAACCCATAGGGAGATAAGTTGAAAATACGAGTTGAAAAAATAGTTTTTTTTTTGTCTCTAAAATTTGATGATGTAATATAATCTTATTTTATTATTTCCACTATTATTTTACAATTTCCTTAGGAGGCCCATTTTAGACCTCAAAACTCCCCTAATGGTTATCCTGGAAATGGCAAGGCTAAGTAAATCCACTGGAAATCCAAGCATTCCTCCATGCCAATTACAGGTCATAACCAATAAACCACATGCATATGACATAATGCCAAAACTAGTAAGGAAATCATACATGCAACTCAGTACTTGCAAAAAAACTCCATTGTAGTTGTTGATTCCGATGTCCTCTTATACTTTCGTACTTTTCCTTTGCCTTCTTGCTCCAAATCCAAAGTATGCCACACTTCTCCAAGAGTGCTTTAGAAAACTCTAAGTGTCCAAGATTATGAGAGAGAGAGAGAGAATAAAGAGAGAGCTCCAAAAATGAACTAACAAAAGGTTAACACTGATAAAAGCTACCAATTGATCCTCATAAGCCTTTTTATCAATGAGGCCTCTATTTTCTTCAAATTCCATTATTTTTCTTCATTTTCCTCCTCACATGCAACCTGCGACCTTTCACCTTCCTTTTTTCCAAATTTTCTTTATTTTCATATATAAATTTCAATTAATGCATCATTACTTTCCAAAGCCTTTTCCATTTTTCTTTAGCCATAATAACTGAAATGAACACCTGCTAGGATTTTTTTGCCACCATTCATCTTGGAATATGTGTCCCATGACATTGGTCTTATAATTTTTTTTACACGAATTTTTAGCCAAGTTTGTTAGAGAACCCACCCACTTGGGGGAACATCATCCTCAATGTTCAATGAAACCTGTAACTGGGAAGACCACTAAAAACTAAAACATATTGCCCATGGAGGTTTATAACATAGCTTGTTCTAGTATTTACAATGACATCCTGTTGAAAACATGACAACCATATTGTTTACTGGAGCTTTATAACACAACTCATTACGGTATACACAATAACAACCACATATACTCTTATATGCATTTGCTTCAACCAACAAATTTTCATATTGTCTATGTAACTTTATAAATCTAGCTCGATACGATATTTACAATAATATACACATATGCACATTTGCTCAACCAACAAATAAAAGGATACGATGTCTACATCTGCAACATGGAATCCATAGGGTCACACCTCCAACCTCAAAATAAAACCAGGATTCACCTCCTTCCTAGGAAGTCCAGAATCCACTACTAAAGTCAAATTTGCATATAATGTCCAGCATTATAATCTTGTGCCACTTGTCCTCTAAGTGAACAATTACCGACTCATTGTTCCATGGTGCACTCCTAATGTGCATTTGACTCCAATTGGAAATGATAATGACCAAAACAAATACATTCCACAGCCTTCCCTTCTCTGCTACACAATCCCTTGACAATCTGGTCACCCCCTTTCATGCAGTCACACACCTTCCAAGTTTCACAGGCATCCCCTTCTCTGGTACATAGTCCCTCAGGCGACCCCTCCCTTGCTAAGGTTTCCTTGCATCGAAAGTCCAAAAAAACAAGGCATATCCTTACCTCAAAATCATCATATTGGTCATAACATGCTCATGGAAATCAATGGAAAATATTGGGTACCAGTGTCCCACAATGGCCGCTCTCTTGAAGTGCGTTACCAGCATATTGTTGCCTATTCCAATTCCTTTTGTTATTGCTGCTAATTCTTGCAGTCAATTTCAACCACCCCAAACTAGGCATTGCATTCATTCTTGTTCCAAACACATAATTTCTATTAGTTTCAAAATAAATTGAAATAAATTCACTTCATATCTCATTGGTAGCTCGTTAATAAGGTACATTGTAATCTTGTTTACTTCCTGTCACAACGAGTCAAACTAGTTTTTGAATCAAATCATCATGTATTAAACATATCACATATGGTTACCTCAAAAATCAACCATCATAAATCAAAATCATAAATCACATGTAACAATCATAAACCAAAATCATAGATCATATGAATAATAAAACTAAAATAAAATATCAATATTTATCCTTCATAAGTCCTTACTTCTACCTTTTTTATTTATGTACACACATCGTATTGTTTTCCACACCCCGTAAGCACCCAATGCCTTTGCTTCTCTTCAATCAAGTACACATACACATAATGTACGTCACAACATGTACATCCACACACGGTGTAAAACACCACACAATACATATACCCACACCCAGCACACAACACAACACATACACCTACACTGAGTGTACAACACAACACATACACCTACACCTAGTGTACAACACAACACATGCACCTACATATGGTGTACAAGACAATACATATACGTACACAAAGTACAACACAATGAATACACATGTCATGATACCATGACTACACAATACGTATACATAGTACCGCATGCCCACATTACAGCATGTACACATGTACACAATACCACATGTACACTAGTACCATATGCACAACATGTACATAGTACCACATGTACATAGAACCACCACCTACACAATGTGTGCACAACATCACATGTGCATGGCACCACCTGCACAATGTGTACACAGTGCCACATGTACACCGTACCACATGTACAACGTGTACACAATACTACATGTACACAACACCACATGCACGACATGTACATGACACCACATGTACATAGTGCCACATGCACTACATGTACACAACACCACCTGCACACAAAACCACATGTACAACATGTACACAACACCGCATGCATACAACACCACATGTACAATAATGCACACAACACCATATGTACATAGCACCACATGTACAACATGCACACAACACCATATGTACATACCACTGCATATACAACATGTACATAGCATCATATGTACACAACACCGCATGTCCAAAATGTGCACAACAACATATGCACACAACACCGCATATCCATCATGAGTATAGTACAATATGTACACATCACTGCATATCCAACATGTGCACAACACCATATGCACACAACACCACATATCAATCATGCGTATAGTACAATATGTACACATCACTGTGTATCCAACATGTACATAGCACCATCTATACCGAACACTGCATATGCAATATCCACACAACACGATATATACAACAGGCACACAACACCATAGGTACAATCGTTGAATGTACGATATGCACAACATATACACAACAGTAGCACTGCACATCCAAAACCACTTTGTCTCTACCAAGAAACCTTACTTCCAGTGTCTCTCTGCTATTCATGTGTATCCTAGCATGTCGCGGGTCATGTTGTTTTCATTCCACTGATGTATCTCTCAGCATTACCTGTCCAAAACATAGGCATAGTATAATCACACAATATCAATTAATATCCACATGATATTGACCTCATATATTTTTCAGGGCTACTCTTCCCACTTGATTCCTCATAAGACCAAGAACCTCTTCATATCATTCACCTGCATAAGCAATCATTCCTCCACGAGGATGATTCCTGATGACCTTGTTAGACAATGACATAGATACATACATGCATACATATATATAAACATTAGCATAAAACAATTATGAGCCTATCACACAACAACATACATACACACATAGACATATAAACATTAGCATTAAACAATAATGATCCATGATGACCCTATCAAATATGACATACATACATACATACATACATGTATACATATATAAACATTGGCATAATCATGATCACAACATAATTACCAAATAGAATAAGGTCAATGTTAAGAGAATGCCCTTTATCCATGCACAGCATGTACAACATTAAGAACAACAATTCCCAACATAACCAAGGCATCTAACGCCTCAAATCCATTTACTTTACCTTTCTAGTTACCTCTCTCATGTATGTACTACCACCATCCATTTACCACAATGGACCCAACCAATCCAACCAGATGTCATACTATTCCTTCAAATTCCCTTATAAATGCACTGGGCTTCATCTGAGCCTTACATTACCTATCAGGTTCCATTCATCCCTTCGTGAGCTTTGTTAAATTTCCTCTTTCCTAAAAGAATTCCTAAGACCCTCAAAACAAAAAAGGAAAGAACAAGAAACAAACAAGAAGAAAACCATGAAACACCAATAGCAACATGACACCACAAACAAAGTGGCAAGGCCATGCACCAGTCATACACAAAACTAAAAATCAAGTACAAACAAATCACCAAATACCAAAATCATAAAACTAGAAATAAACACCATGAATCAATCCCCATGGGTTATGAATTCTTCCGAGGGAAAGCTCAACCTGAGCCTTCTTCAATATTTCATAGCAGTCTCTTTTTCCATGCAGTTCCCCGCATCGTATTATTGTAAACACATAATTGTCGGTGTATAAATAAATATAACAATATATTGGTTACCTTGCTTTGATGTGTCAAGCACGTTTCCTTGTGACTGAACATGTCCATGCCATCTCTCAAGGGACTCCAACTCCCTTGACGAATCCAGCCATAACTAGAAACTAGTTGTTATACATGTTTAGGAATATAACACATATCCACATAATGTTAAAAATAAAGGATAAGAAGACTTACTGTAAAGCACTCATTCATTTGGAATTGTGGTTTCCAAACATAGCCAAAACAATTTTCACCCAATTCTTTTCTTTCACCATTTCCTTGATGTAACTTATTCATGCACTGTCACATCACCCAACTATTAGTTATATAAACAAATCAACTATTACCTTGTCACACTAATGCCAAGCATGTTTCCCTGCAACTAGTCACACATGTTAGTTACATGTTCCAAAGAACAAGACTTCATATCTAATAATTGAAATTAACCTTTATCAAGACTATCAACAATATCATAATTAATAGTCAACTCATTGTCATAAATCATAACACTACAACTAGCACTCACTTGCACTCAACTACATATCAGTTGTCTGAGCATATAATGTGTTAGTGCAACAATCTTAAAAAAAAATCATTCCTTCATGCAATCTTATAGACACATACTCATTTCATGCAATTAATCAAACATCCGATCAACTTGTAAACATACCATGCTAGATAAGCCAAACAAATGACATAATCAAACTCATACCTCAATGTATCTCAATGGAGGCTATTACTCTTGCACAAGTCAGTCCATATTAATATGACACAACATCACAAGTATATCATCTCATACCTGAATGTCACAACCATAACCATCTACACATACCAATCCAAATCAACACGATACATATAACATCAAGATCTTAATTCAATAACCCTAATCATTAACTTAACTGTCCTATAAAAATCAACAAGTTAACATATAACATACTTATCAACAACATATAACATAATCATCAAGTTAACTAACATAAAACAACAACAAAAAAATGCATATAACAACAAATTACTATCATTCATGACTATTCAACACATGTGCATATGACCACACTGATTCACTAGCATCTACCATGCATGTAACTACAAAAACAATAAAATGAAAAACAATCATATAGCCCTAATTCATATAACAATCCATTAACTAACATACCTGCATTCCAAACATACAATACTTGTATGATGGTCTTCTCTTACCCCAAAGTCTAGTGTTTCAACCTTACTCTAATAGTCTACATATCCTTCTCTATCTTAGCCAACATATCAGAATCATATCTTATCAACAACATCATTATGACATAACTACATAGAATGACCTCACAATGCATATCTAGCCTATTATGCATGCATAACCATAACCATAACAATGCATGCACAACAACCTATAGACACTGACATGTATAACAAATGCATAACCGACAATACTCATGATGACCACACCAGATAAACAACACCATCAACTTTCACATGGTGACACCACTACAACTATGACCAACGTCATGCATATGAAACAAGCACACAGACCATAAGCATAAGGAACACATATGCAATCGACATGAATGCACGACTAGCACACACTACCCTTCTAGTCCAAGGGATGAACCTTGCTCTGATAACACTATGTTGTAATAGATATCACACAAAAATGAATAAAAACCCAACACACCCAAAGAGAATGAAACCCACTCTAATGCCACCCTATAATGCCCTCCTCCCACATTTACCCAATCTAACCAGTCCACTGGGGTAAACATGTGACTAAATTTTACTATGATATGATTAAACTCCCTAAGTGCAATTAAGGAAGTGGAACCGACGAACCAACACTTCATAGACCTCCCTCAGGTGCTACAGGGCCCTCAAGAGCTAATCCACCACTCCGCATGCCCAGCTAATAAGTTAAACTAGCCTTTTAATTAATTAAACTCCTAGTTGCTCCCATGACATGGGCATGCATGTGGCTTGGACCGTCCAGTCACTCCCACAATGTCTGCAAGGGAGATGCTACAATTCTTTTCATCCATTTGTATGCCAGATACTGTGAGATTTAAGCCATTTTTTAGGGCTATCTCCAAACCACTGCCTGGAACTTGATGAGCATTTATGATATAATAAATGACACCAAGAAAAAGCTTATAACTCAAAACTTAATCAAGGACTTGACCTAACCAAGCCCAACCATGACAATTATTTTGTCAAACACATCACAAATATGAAATCTATAGGTCATAACAACATATTTGAGCATAGGGGTCTCATACTTATATGAGAATTGCTAAGAATAATTAATTCCCTATCACATTTGTTTAATTATCATCTATTAGGTCATATATTCATTTTACATTCATTTACTAATCAAAACATGATGAGAGACATACATCATCATTGTCATAAAACATACCCATAACTAACATATAACCAATAGAAATAAAAAGGACATAACAACCATAAAAAACACATATGAACAAGTATATTTACCCATCAAATAGAAGAGGAAACAATCTCTTAATAACATATGAAAAATGCAACCAGTTCTAGAACTTCCATGTACCACCCAACCATAGACTAGGTTGAACCAAATATCTCTTTCAGTTGGTCACCCTCGATCCATTTTCCAAGCATGAATGTGGGATCTCATGAAACACATCAAACAAAATCAAACCGGGGCTTCCAGAGGAAAAACAACCTCAACCCTCACCCAGTGATTCCACCTCATGGTTAGACATCACTAACCATCACTAGATTGGTCTCCACCCAAGCTCTCTAGGGCTCCAGATTGTTGGTTCCAACCAAGGCTTCCGGGACTAGTAACTCAACCCACAATTGTTGTCGGGCTCCAAAGTTTTTATCCAAAAAAGTCTTCAAGACTAGTAACTCAACCCACCAAGGGCTCCATAACGTTTTTCAAACCAAGGTTCCAGGACTAATAACTCAACCCAATTTGTTACATAGCTGCATAGAATTTGTCCAACCAGGGCTCTAGGAACTAAAAACTCAATCCATAACCAAAGGAATATGAGAACCAACAATAAAACAAAAGTAAAATCCACAAGACCATGGCTATCCAGGAAATGGAAAGGCTAAAGAAATCCATCGGCAATCCAGGCATTCCTCCATGCCAATCACAAAACATAACCAATAAACCACATGCATGTGCCATTCATGCCAAAACTAGCAAGGAAATCATACATGCAATTGGGTACCTGCAAGCAAAATATGTTGTAGTTATTGATCCTTATGTCCTCTTGTGCTTTCCTTCTTTTCCTTTTCCTTCTTTCCAAAATCCCAAGTATGCCACACTCCTCCAAGACTGCTCCAAGAAAACTCTAAGTGCCCAAGAGTATGAGAAAGAGAGAGAGAGCTCCAAAATTGAACTGACAAAATGTTAACACTGACAAAAGCTACCAATTGATTCTCATAATCCTCTTTTTCGAGGCCTCTATTTTCTTCAATTTACATTACTTTCC
>APFE030104394.1:43540-67651 GCA_000404065.3 Pinus taeda | reverse complement strand
GCTTATCAAAGTAAAGGAAAACTCTTGCTGGACCCTGGGAGGAACTTGCACAACACCAAGGCTCAGGTTGTAATGGTTTATTTTGTTTCCTATTAATACAAATAAGTCCATTCTCCTCAACAATTTGTTATTAATGAGTTGTTTCATATACTCCTTGGTCTATATGTTAAATATGTTTTATTTTATGAGATATTTAGGTGCTATGTAATCGTTTGATTGCTAGTGAATGCAGGTTTCGAAGTGAAGGAGGAGCTCATCTGGATCGACGAGGCTAGACTACTACAACAGCGTTGGACTACAGGTAGGATCTAAAACACTTGATTTCTCGTATGATAAATGCATGTTTAGAGAAGGATTTCTCTTAATTGTCTTGTTTGTCACTAGAAAGTCTTAGGCTTCTAGGGAGGTTGGTTTTGTCCGCAAGATTAACTCTTTCCGCATGACAGTATTTGTCAATGCAGTTAACTCACTCATAGGTCTATACCCAAAATTGCATGGTTGTTGTCAATCCATTTTAAAAGGATGATTCGATCTCATTGGGTAACCGAAAGGGCGTTAACTAGAACACACCTTCCGACCTAATATGAAACAAGCACTGCCAAATTAGATCAAATTACATTGTTGGATGATATCGGGCTAGGGAAGAATGTTTAAAAAATATTTAGTTGTGGGCCTAATGAGTCATTACAGCCATTGTATTGATTTTTAACAACTCTCACATTATAGTAGTCATGTAGTTTATAAAAATTTAAAATTACCAATGTGGGGTGTGTATTGGAATACATTTCAACTTTAATGGACTTTGAATCTAAACACTTGTAGTAAAGTAAAGACTAAAATTTTTGCTATAAATAAAAGGTCAGATTATAATAGTCATGTCCATCTCGGGATACCATTTTCTCGCAGAATGGTAAGAATCGAGACCAGGTGCCTTCGGTTGGGATAATGGAGTCAAAATAGGAATTAACGGCATTTAGTTATTCTGCTAAATATATTTCATGCATGTGCACTGAATTCATCATACTAGTCATGATGAGAAAATTTGTTAGAAAAGACAACCTGATGCAAATCGACCTAATCACGATGAATGATAGGATGGAAATATAATTGTTCATTATATTTTCTTTTCACTATTAAACACTTCAAACTTCCTCAGACATAGAATAGAATTTCGCTAGAACGAAGTTTACAATGGGAGAGACTTCTAGAGCTAAAAGAGCTCAGCGTAAAACAATTCACGAAAAATTGGATCGGATTTTAAAGGAGGTGGAAGAAATAAAGGTGCAATTGGTTTGAATAGAGGAGAATCTAGTTATTTTTTCATAGATTCATGAAAAATTTTGTGATTTGCACCCCGCAACAAGCCAAGGGAGCAATGCCTCATTTGAATCCAACAAATCTCTTAAGGGAGTGATCGTCATATCTGACAAGTATGATTTGTGGTCTAGGAGCTTTTTTACTAGGCAATTTGTAATTAGTTCTCCAGTTCAACTGAAGTAATCCTTAGGGGAGAATTGTATATTTTGATAAAGAAAATATATAAAGTTTTTATACTTTCATAAAATTGTTTCGCTGTCCATTTATTGTGTGTATGATATGATTTTCAATGAACTTGATTGTAGTTACTTTGTTATATAGATGTAGAACTATCCTTTAATCACAGTACTTGGCCAACTTGAAATGTCTCATAATTCAAAAGATAGAGTAGATCTTGTTATACATTATTACACTTTTAATTTAAAAACATAGGACATATCAAGAAATGGAACTATTAAATTGATAGATATGTTTAATTGATAGTCATCATGCTAAAAAACTGATGTCAAGACTATAAACAGGGGGATTGAACCCTTTTAAAAACACCTTATCCATGGGTTTTCATGTTGGACATTGCTCCACTACTAGTAGGCATCCATAGCCCCAACAGAATCATTCACCATCCCAAAGTACATGAAACCTATATCTTTATTGTTTAACTTTATTAGTGGTCTCCGATCAAGTGTATTTTTTTAAATATCGATTGAGCTATTTTTTTTTATTGGTGGACACATGAATTTTGCTTTTTATTTTGCATGATGGGAAGGTTATGCACTAAGAAAACCTAATGCCACTAGCATTGCTTCATTGCCAGTGAGTGTCCATAGCCCCAACGTTGTTGTCATCATACCCCATCGGAAGTGACCACTGCATAAAGATGTGGGATTATTACGCATTAGCAAAACCCAATGCCACTAACATTGCTTCGCTGCCAGCAAGCATCCATAGCCTCGGAAAAGTTATTAGCATGCCTCACCCCAAGAAAATATAAGTGACTATCTCAGGTATGGGACATTTAGTAATGAAATATCCCATGAGAGGAAAAAATAGTGCCTTACAGTCCTTGTTAAACATTTCAAGTAGTGAATGACAAAAGATGTTAGCATTAAATATAGAATTAGTTAATGGAATGTCCCAACAGACTAACATAATATGAAATTGTGAAATTGAATTGAGCTATGTCTAAATAATGAATTTGAAAACAAGGGCCAATTATCAGTCTTGTGACTGTTATCTTAAGGGGGCTTGACCCAGGTTCAAATTTGTTCGTGCCAACCAACAAAACCCTAACTGTTGGCCCTTTCGGCAACAACCTGCATAGCGCGGGTTGTAGTCTCACCTGAAGCAGTATTGGGGGATGCTAGAACCAGGTTTCTACATCCAGAGACAGTGTGATAAGTGGTCTTAAGCCCTTGAAGCTCATGTCTGCCTTCGCACAGATCTATATCCTTCTATGCTCTGCTATTGTAACTCTAGAAAAACGACCTCTAGACCTTAGTGAAGGTCTACGACCAGTATTTATAGACCCTAAAGAGGAAAAATATCCACTTTTGTGCACTAATTAATAACCCTAGATCTACCTTCGAGTGGATCTATCCAATTCATCAAAAATCGTAACAGAATTAATCCTTAACTTTGCGAAAACAAATAAGTACTCAAGTCATGCATAAATATGATGGATGCAGTAGATTCGTGCAATGTTTATACATTATTCCAGAGAAAACATATTACTGAGTGACACAACATAATATAAACAGAATTAACAATAATAATTAGATGCAAGATATTTCTTTAAAATTGGTCCTTATTCAGTTCCAACGCTCAATTTACAGACTTCTCCACCTTGCACACTCAGGTGCAAGGGTCTGCACACTCAGTTGTTGAATTACCAAGGTCTCTTGCGCACTCAGTTGCAGGAGCCTTCTCCTTTCACCTAAGTACAGGAAGCAAAGCCTTCCTACCTTAGCACTCACCCAAAACACAGTGTCTGTCTTGACTTAGTTATGAACTACTTCTTCTAGACTCGCTATGACTCAAATATATAGCATTTCCAATACAATACCATGGTTCACGGACCATGAGTGAGTCTCAACAACCGACCTATCACTTACCCAAACAAGCGGCTAAAGCCCCTTTGACTCCTATCTAGCTCCATGCTTTGCATCCACATTTTGCAGAGACTTTACATTTTTTTTCAAAACGTTTACAAAATTGGGTTAAAATAACCCCAAAACTAACCTAGGGACCCTATCCCAATAGGCCCCCAACACAAATATGGTGAATCACCCTCGAGTTACTTGGTTGGTGTCTCGATCTTATTATGGAGGCCACCTAACTTGACCTATAAAGCTGCTATGCCAGCAGCACTCTACACCGTGCCCTGCTGCACTTCCTCTACCAACTTCCTTGTAGTCGGGCCTTCCACTGCTAATCGCATTGTCCTATGTGTCTACTACAACAAATTTATCTTTTTCTGAAGCTATAGAGTGAGTTGACTGGCTTCCTCTATCCACGACTTTAATCTGACCTTTAGAAGGGCCTCTTTCCTTTGTAGTTCTTCTGTCTGTGATTGTAGCTGCTTGCCTTCTTGCAAATTCGTGAGGTGTTGTACTGGCTCCAAAGTGCGTTCAGTCACTCAAACTTCATCATACTTACGATGTGTCTCCCTAACATCTGTGTTAAGCCTCTACAAGGTCGTCTCCTCTTTTAAGTTTGTCCAAAACTCCATGGCTTGGTCAAACATCATTGCACAGTCTGTGACTGTAGTATCTAATGTGACCATATTTTCTCCGATCATTGCTCTGCATTGTTCCCAAACCTCTAGCAGAGTGGTGGGTTGCAACTTCAGTTGTAGCTCTAATATCTTCATTTGAAAATCAAATCTAACTCTACCAATATCATCCTTTAATGCGCAGACCACAGCAGCCAATTTTCTGACTTTTGTTATAGTTTGTGGTATCCTCTGGGAGGTTCAAATCAGGAACTGTCTTGCATGCCTTCTCAATTGTCGTCTCCAGGCTCTGACTTCGCGCTTGCAGTTCCTTATTTTCCTTTAGCGCCTGAGCTTTCTCCGCGAAAATCTATTCATTATTCACCTTGAATGCACTCATGACTATAAGGGCGCGCTGCTCTTTGATCCTTAACTCATCTAACAACCCCTGATGCAACGCATGGTGGTTTTGAAACAGTAGCATGGCCAAGTTGACTCTTATGTCCTTCACTGTACTTAATACGACATGGTCCTCATTTGACTCTAAGTGAATAGACCCTTCTGGTAAAGGTATGACTCTAAGGTCCAAAGTTCGTTCTAGCTCTTCTACTATCCCACTTCCTTGTGCCAAGCTCACTAGCATTTCACTCGCTTGCCCAACGCTCACTTGAATCTTTCCAGTCTAGATCTATAGACCATGTAGATCCTTCTGGATGCTCCCTAGCATTTGCATGTATTGTTGCTCGAACTACTGCCACAACGTTGTTGTGGTATCTCTGATCTTGTCACTAATCTCGTCGAGATCCCTTTCGGTGAGGATCATCGGGTCGATGTGTGTCTGCTTATGAGACTTATACTTCTTTTGGGGCCCAAAAGTATACTCCTTTCCATGCTTCTTCAAGGTGAAGGGAGTGCTCTGCTCCTCTCCACCACATCCTTCCTGTCCTGAAAGTTCCTACTCATATTTATGTTGCGAAGCCAATTCTGCAATTTCTTCTGTATCTGTGCATTCTTTCTCATCATGATCTTTTGCAGTGCGCTCTTTCTCTGCATGCTCTTTCTCCATAACTGCCTTAGCAGCATCTTCTTTCCTCTTCTGCTCAGCCAGAGCTCGCGCTTCCTTCTGAGCTGCTTCTTTTCACTTCTACGCAGCGGTCAACTACACAGTAGAACTTTCTGCACCATTGTTGGTACCTACACCAAGCTCCATGGGTTCATGCCACTCCGCTGGCCAACTCCCCAAGATTTCATGTACATCTGTTTCTGATACTAAATATGGTAGCTTGTGCCAGAGGTGCTTTGGGTCCTTCTATGCCCTGATTAAAACAATGTGGAAATCGGCCTTGAACTCTGTGAAGGCCGTCAACTGCTTGAACTAGGTTGGGGACAACCTTGGTCGCTGACTGATGAGCATTCTAAGATCTAACTCCATCAATATCTAGAAAAATTTTGACTCCTTGATCCTTTCCAGATCCTTTGTTTCCCACAGTGAAATGAACTTCACTGCCTCTAGTAAATCTTCCACCTGCGGAGAAAATTGGTTGTCCTCCGACAATCTCCAATCTACTAATACAATAGGCAACAATAGCCACTCATAATGGAACAACTTGTTATCCTCCTGAGCTTTGCAACATTTCGCAAGGAACTCTTTGCACAAATAATTTGCCCAGTTATATTGATCCCTTTTCTGCACTAGGCATCTAATGATACTATAGGCATCATAACTTTGTCCACGCAGCATTTCCTTATGATTTTTCCTGCAAGTATTTGAGTGGAAAACTGCACCGCCTAGTCCTGAATGGAGCAGATAGAGTATCTGCATGACTTCTTTACGAGACCATATTTTTCCTTCATCTTATCAGCCAAACCTTTTTCTATAGTTTTCTCTCCAAACTCCTTGGTAGGGTCTGCTCCCTTATAGGGAAGCTTTGTCATCTGATGAATTAGCATATCTGTGATTGGGATGGGCTCCCCAAGCCATAGGCACCCATCGTACACTAGTGAAAGTAGCTGGTGTACACACACAATGTTGATTATTGATCTATGAAAATGCGGCACATAGAGCATGTGCAGCAACCCAACTTGCTCAACACCTCTGACCCACTTTATGAGTTCCAACCCGGTAACTCCAGTTTCCTCGTAGTATTTTTTCTTCATATACTTGCTAGTATCCAAGTGTGGGAATTTCTCGTGGTCCGCGAGATCCCAATATTCCATCTTTAGCACCGAAATGTGCACTAAGACCACACCTTCAAATTTGACCTTCTCAGGCAATAGGGGCATCAAAACCATGAATTTCCCGGAATCAGGATCTTTGGTGACTTTGGTTTTTCCCTTCTGTGGAGGGATATGCTCCGAGGGTTGGGTGATAGGCTCGCCCTCCTCAACAACTAACTCTTCCACACCTTGGAATTATTCCTCCTCCAAATCTACCACTTTCTCCTGTTGTTTATCTTTTTTCTCCTTCTTTCGCACCTTTGGGGTCTTCCTCAGTGAATATCTCACTGGCATCAGTTTTTTTTATTTCTCTTTTGTGGTTGATTTCTTTGGCCTAGGTGACCTCGGTGCCATCATCATAGTGGGTGTAGATTCCATACTTGATATCTCAGGGCCCGTGTTATAGATCCATTTGGGAACATCAATCCCACCATCCAAATTAGTGTTTTAGGTCTCATCAAACCCTAATTTCAGTTGCTACATGCCTTAAACAAGTCACCCCTTTGAAAGCCTCCTTCCTAGATAGTTTCATGACTTGAAGACATCCAGAAATAGCCTCTAAAGGGACCAAAATAGGTAGGCCCATGTAAGGGTGCACTGCAGAGCAGTTAAGTCCATGCGAGGGTGCTCCGCAGAGCACTTAGGCTTCCTTTCACCTGTACTGGGCGAGATTGAGTGAAATTCACATAGGGTTTGGGGAATATTCTTATCTTTTGGAGTCATCTAGAAGGTTCCCTCACTTATCAACTCCTATGACCTCTAAAATGGATGAGGAATGAGTTAAGGTGCATCCTATCCTCTCATCCCTTCCTCCATGGAACTAATTCTAAGTATGGAAGACCATTCAATGACACCATTTATGACAAAACCTCCTTCATCTTGCTATAAATTGACCACTCATCTAAGTGATCGGGGGCTAGATATGTTGAATTGTAAGGAGATAATGTTGCTATGAGATTTTGCTTTGAAGCAAGTATTGTAATGCTACAAGTTTGTCATGCTTTTGATGTGATGTGGATGGGATCCAAGCTAGAGGAATGGCTTTGAATGAGACACCAATGGCTGTAATTCCTTCTTCTATTCAATAAAGTGGTGGAACTACAAGTAGGTCTTCTCATCTTCTCATCTTATCTGCTGCTTATAGGAAAAGACTAAAACACTTTAAACTGTTGTTCTAGATATGGTTACTTATCTAGGGAATTAGTATTTATCCGTAGATACCAAATTCTCTGAAACAAATTGGTGACTCTGTTGGGGAAGACCCTCTTTCCTAGTAGTTTATCCACCTCCTAGGACATCCTTGTAGACCTTGCTTGTGTTCATAGATTGTAATTCAACTTTTTGCATTGAAAATTTGGTCAAAACAGTGTCAAATTGCCTCTTGGAATGGCTCACTGTCACCAGTGTAGGCTTGTGAGGTACACAGTGCGCTGCAAAGCATCCCTGGCTTAGGGATAGTGCTCTGAAGTGCACTATCTCCCATTCAAGGATATGCTGATCCTCCTAGGGTCATTTTCCCACCTTTGGAAAGTGTTTTTGCCAACTTTTGTTTGTTTGTTTGTTTGTTAATTGATCAATGAATGTTGTGTCTCAGAGAACAAGTTTCTATCTCCTTGTCTAGCCCTACTTTTATTTGATTGATTAATGTTTATTTTTCATTACCAATCTATAGTCAAAGTTAGAATATAGTTGATTAATCTTCATTCGAAAGAAAGTGTCATAAATTCTTCTCTTCCTTCGAATCAGAATTGTCATAAAAGTCTTCATTATTATGAAATATTGATTGATTGTATGTGAATATTTCCTTTTGTTCATATTCACATTAAGGAAATTGAATAAAATACATGCATGTTGCATTGAAAAAAGTTTTTGTGTGCCCATAGGAATAGTGTAGGGAAATTGCATTACATTTTGCTCTTTGCTCTTTGATTGAAAGAAATATGATTGCTCTATCCCTAAGTAGCTAGGATTTTCATTGTTAAATTGAATGGAAAAAATTCTTATCATGATAGTTGCATTCCTAGGAATTTCATAATACATCACGTGGTGAACATGAAAGGCAAATTCCTAAGAAAGATCAACTTAAAATTAACACCAATTTAGCTAATGGAGCATTTTCATTAACGAAAACATTTAGTGGTTCTAGGCTAGAGACATGTTCCGATGTCGTAAAACAAAGAATATGTCACTACTTTTCTGCAATACATCTCGAGTGTGATACCTCATTCCATGTACGTGAGTATATCGTAGCTCGTCCACGTACCTTTAGGTATATAGGGTAGTGTTACAGTATGTAAAGTATATGGGAATGCTCTCACTATGCGGTTTTGCATTAGACAACGCTTATATGGACTGGGCCTCCACGTACCTTTGGGTATATATGGGAAGACAACACTAGGTTGCTATCCATCCTTAGATAACCGAGTCAGCCGCCTTGTACACTGTGATACACTGAACACAGCATTCGGGGAGATTGCCTACCCGTACTTCTTGGTTCGCTAGGGGTATTCTGCAATTCACAGTTGCTTGGTAAACCTTCTGCCTAGCTTACCCCTTTTTGTTTATTTCTTTTTTGATAATAAAATTAATCAGCAATCGTGGAGGAACATCAACCCTTACCTCACCGTTCGCAAAGAACAGCGAGTAAACCACCTTTGCCGCCTGAAGCTACACTTATTCGGTCAAAGAGGTCTCTCTTAACTGAGTCAAGTACATCAAGAACTCCTAGTTCTTTATCTAAATTACCTGAATCATCTATTTTGGTAAATACTGAGACTCCAATTACTCCAACCATTTCTGGTACATCCATTTCTGAATAAGAAGTTTCACAATTACCTAAGGATATTAGCACTGATCCTAGTGAAACAGTAACCGAAGTTGTTCAACAACAAGTTGATCCTCAACTTGAAGTTGCTCAATAAGAAATTACTTCTGAACTTGAATCAGTTCAACCAGAAGTTAATCCAAAACCTATCACAGTTCAAACAGAAGTTACATCTGAACCTGAAGTTGTTTAGGAACCTCTTTCTAAAACTGTTGTTCTTTTACCCGAACATCTGGACTTCGAATTTGAACATTCAAAATTTGTTACTTTACAGGAGATGATAAATCGGTTACCACTCAAACATCAGTAACTATTGAAACTTACACTCTATCAACACCAGAAATCTTTTACGGACTAGATGGTTAGGTTCTTCCACCTGGTTTAATTATTGTCGAGGAAGAATTGGAAGGAGATTCTAGACCTGGAACCCCATTCCACTTTGGAGTTTGGATTTATCTTTACCCTCATACTCCTCATTTTACTACTTTGTTTGATCCTGCTTATTTTCAAGTACCCATTGATTCTTTAGGACAACTTTTGGGTCAATTAACTATGGTTGAACAGTCGTCAACATCCCAGGTTGTATCATCTGATGTAGCTACGGCAGAATCTTCTGTTGCAACCTCTTCAATGTTTTCTACCACACCTGAGTTGCACCTATATGGTGAATCGTCCATCCCAGTTGGTTACCAATCTTTATTTGGAACCCACTCAGGGGTTGCTTCTACACCATGGTCATCACCCATGTCCTCAACCGAAATTCCACCCTGTTCTTATTTAACAGGAACTCAACAGTTTGATCCTGCATATCAATATCAAGCTGGAAAATCTGGTCAACAAAGACCTATGTATCCATTAAATACTGGATTGCCACCATATGGAGAGCAATACACTTATTCACCTTATCCTCCCTATCCTAGAGGACCTCCATATGGTAATATCCCGCAGTATTCAGGTCAACCTGGAATTCGAGTTTGTCAATGGCAACCAACAATGCCAATTCAACCAAGGCTTATGTATCCAACACAACCAATGCAAATTGTGTCAGATATTCCTACTACACTTGTTTTTACTATTGCACCAAGTCACAAGTTCAAACTATTGTATCTCAACCGGTACAAACTGGTCCTCCTACCTCACAACCACAAGTTTCAGGTCAAGAAGCTCAAGTTTCTCAAGTTGTTGTACAACGACCACTTGTTTATGGGTTCAACAACAACCTCAGGTTAGTATACCCTTATCTGGAGTGGCGGAAGCTCACACTGGTATAGTTTATTCACAACCTGGTCAACCTTTCATTGTTGGGCAACAATAACTATTAAATCAACAATAGTTGTACCAACAACAACAACCGTAGCAACCCCAATTTCAACAACCTCAATTCCAGCAATTCCAACCCCAATTTAGACATTCCCAATAGGCTCAACCTGGGTTTGGACAGTATCAAGCTTACCAAGGTCTTGGTTAACAAGGCTTTGCAAGTTATGGACAACCGCAAATTCGACGTGGTTATCAACAACCACCTTATGTCATATTTGTTAAAAAACAACCTTATCAAGGTTAGCAAATGTAGATGCCCTATGTTGGTATGCAAATACCTATTACTCAAGAAATTCCATCATATCCTGGGTATTCTCAACCTGACTTGAATCAACAATTTCCATTTGTAGCAACTTTGGAGTTACCAGATTTAAATTGGCTCACTAATGATCCAATCTTAGATGCACCTTGGTGGTTGGTGATTCTGCATAAGTTACCTTTTGACATTCCAAAATTCAGTAGAAATCCCATAGAAGACCCATCAAATCATGTCATGACCTTTCATTTTTGGTGTTCATCAAACTCCTTAAATGATAATTCAGTTAGACTCTGTCTTTTCCAAAGAACACTTACTGGTCCAGCTGCTAAATGGTACATTGAGTTACCAAGAGCTTCTTTCAACAACTTATGACTTTAGCCACCACATTACTTACCCACTTCCAGTTACCTATCAGATACGAGACTGGAACGGAACTCCTAACCAACTTTAAACAAACTACTACTACCCATATATAAAATCATATTCATGAGTGGAAGCTTCATCATTGAATGGTTAAGACATATGTTCCCAATCAGCTTTTGGCTGAGTGGTTCATAAAATCCTTATTTCCATTAATCACCGAGGATATGGAAAAAGGTGGAGTTGTCACAGAAGAGAAAGTAGTTGCTCGTGCCCAAAACTTGGATTTGATTTACACACAATATGGCATGCTCTACGATAAAATTCCCAATGCACCCCAACCTGGCTTTCAGTGTTCCTCCTCCTCCACAATTGAGTAAGGAATCTCATGTCAATGGTGGTGTGATTGGTTCTTCAAGCATGCAAATGGCAGGAAGACCATCTAGTCAAACTCTTGCCATTACCAATAAAACTACCAATGCATCAGAAAACACTCTTGCTTCCAAAGTTAATTCCATGTCATCTAACAAAAGAAAAAAATAAAAAGCAACTAGGAGGCAAGAAAAAGGGGAAAAACACAAAGAAACTGGATAATTCTCCTCAAGAGAAATCATCTCATTCCTCTACTTCAGCAAGGAAACCTCATTATCCATGTCTAATCTCTAATGATGAGCATTTTACAAGAGATTGTCCACACCGCTCATAGGTATCTAAACTTTTAAAGACTTCTAACACATCTACAGTGTTGACTGATCTGTTTCCAAACCCAGAGACACATTTGGTTGCAACAGACCATACTTCCACATAACAAGTACTCATGTTATCCATCAAAAATCCACAAAACGAAGTTTTGGTGTCAACGAGAAATAAATATTATGGAAATCCACCTTCATCGTCGAATAATCAGGCCACTAATCAACCTAATCCTTCGACTTCGACTTCATCTGAAATATTCCACCTTTTGCACCATAATTGACAATAAAGCCACCAAAGGGAGTTGTGCATAAATCGACATTTAACCCTCGGGCTCAAGTAGCTCAAAACTATAGCATAGTGGAAGATCTTTCTCAATCACCTTCTGCTATGTCGACACTCGAGGTATTACAAAACTGTCCCTCCCAGAAGTACGCTTTATTGTCAGAAATTGGCATAGTAGACCCTACGAATTCCAATCTTGTGGTTTTTAACCATACGGGATATACATCACAGTTACCGACACAATTATCTTTGCTAATTCAAGTAAAACCTCTCAATAAGAATGTTCACCGAACTATTATTGATCAGGGAGCATCTTCTTGCATTATGTCAATTAGCTGCTAGAAAAAAACTTGGTTCACCACTATTGTCACGATCACCAACCACGTTAAAAGCTTTTGACAGAAGAACATATACTCCTTGTGGGATTTTGAGTAACCTGAAAATCGAACTAGGGGTCAAAACAGTTACTTTTAAAGTTGAGGTAGTTGACGAACCCCTCGATTACAACATTTTACTGGCAAGGCCATGGGTATATGCTATGGCTACTGTGGTTTCCACGTACTTTCATACTATTGCATTCCCTCATAAGGGTGGAATCACAACCACCGATAAGCTTTCCTTCTTTTCCAATAGTTCACAGGCTATGGGAAGCATTCCATTGGTACATGGACCCCCACTGTCACTTCAAATTGTTGGGGTAGGTCTCTTTAAAGATCCTTCCCTAATGGGCACTTTTACACTACCGTCACCATCTGATTTGGCGGAAGTAGCAAGAGTAGAGACTTGCAACATGATTTCCTCCACCTCAATTGATTTAACGAGGATTACCAATAATTTTGAAGTTGATAGTAATATTGATGTAATGTCACTAACCCCAATTAAACTAGCATAACAACCAATTTTCTGGGCTTGTGCGGCAAACCCAAATCCACAGTCACCAATTGTATGGGTAGATTGTTCGTTAGAATATGATACTTCTTCAGATCCTTTCTCATGTATACATTCTACGAATGAAGGAATTGTCCAATCAATGATGATAGGAGAAGAACCTTGGGAATATTATCATCGTCATTCCCATCTTCCAGATGACATCGAAGATTATTCAAATGAAGTAAACCACCCTTCAGTTGTTGATTTCCTTTTGAATTTAGTTTTCATAGACACAATAGAATCTGAGAAAAACCTATCAAATATTGAAGAAATGATTTCTATTAATATTTCAACCAAGCCTAATGTTGTAGAGAACATTCATGTCGGAAAACCTTGTTCTCCATCAGAACTCGATAGTTACCGTACTCTCTTTCATGAATTTAGAGATATATTTGCATGGTCTTACGAGGAGATGTCAGGCACTGACTCTAGTATCGTTGAACATGAAATCAAAATGTACCCTGATGTCAAGCCAGTACGATAGTGGCTTCAACATGTTCATCCAAAGAAATCTGCTGCAATTAAAGAGAAGTTGAAAAACTTTTGTGTGCTGGCTTCATTTACCTTGTACCTCTTACTGACTGGGTTTCCAACATTGTTCCTGTCATGAAGAAACAAGGGACAATTCGAGTGTGTGTCAATTATAGGGATGTAAATCAGACATGTCCAAAGGACAATTATCCAACTCCTTTTATCGACCAGATTATTGACGAATGTGCCGGATGTGAAATATTCTCATTTATGGATGGTTTTTCTGGCTACAATCAAATCAATATCTGCCCACAAGACCAATCTAAAATAGCTTTTATTTTTCCATGGAGCACATTCACATATAGGAAACTCCCATTCAGTTTGAAGAATGCAGGGGCCACATTTTAGAGGGAAATGAATTATGCCTTCCATGATATCAAGCACATTTTTCAAACTTACCTTGATGATTTACCTGCTCATTCACAAAAGCAGACTGATCACCCGCAACATTTGAGAGCGATATTTTTATGGTGTCAACACTATAAGATACGACTCAATCCACACAAATGTGTGTTTGTTTTGGTTCTGATCGATTTCTTAGATTTACAATTTCTAGAGAGGGGATTTGACTCGATCCATTAAAGGTTCAGGCAATTCTTGATTTGCCTCCACCTTCAAATATTTTATAGTTACAGAGACTCCAAGGGAAAGCAAACTTTCTAAGGAGGTTCATTCCTAATTATGCTAAGATGGCTAAAGGTTTTACACATCTTTTGAAAAAAGAGATACTCTTCCATTGGGATTAGGTTGCGCAAGCTTCCTTTAATGCTCTTAAAGATACCTTGATTAGAGCTTCATTAATGTATTATCCAAATTACCAAAATGACTATTACCTATATCTCACCACTGTAGATACAACCATTAGCATGGTTTTAGTCTAAGAAGAAAATGAGATTGAACATCCAATTTATTATTTGAGTCGTAATCTTAATGATACAGAAAGTGAGTACTCTTATGTCGAGAAACTAGCTTTGGCAGTTGTGCAAGCTATTCAAATATTTTGCCATTACATCCTGCTCCGGAAAACAACTGTTATTTCAAATTGCAACCTTATGAGATACATTTTGTCACGTCAATTGCTAGGGGGCAAATACTCAAAATGGATAGTCATTTTGCAGAAGTTTGATCTGGAATTCATCAAGTCCAAATCAAAGAAATCTCTAGTTTTCGCAGAATTACTTTGTGACCTTCCCTCGACCTCCATTGATTCAACATCTGAACCATCAATTTTGGATGAGTCTATGTTTCTGATATCACCATTTGACGTGTGGTATGGAGATAGATTGATCTATCTCCAGACCCAAACTTTTTGGCCTGATACCTCTCACTCACAACAATGACGTATCTAATACCAAGCCAAAGATTATCTGATCATGGCGACACTCTTTACCATCGTGGTATTGATAGGATTTTACGGAGGTGCCTCACGCATGAGGAAGCTGAGAAAACATTGAATGATTTCCATTTAGGTGCCTGTGGTGGACACTTATCTGGATATGCAACTGCACAGAGAATTCTCCGTATCGGTTACTTCTGGCCAACTATATTTAAAGATTGTATTATTGTTTTCAGGAGCTGTCACACATGCCAGATATATGACCGAAAACAAAATTACCACCTGCACATTGCATCCAGTGGTTGTTGTTGGCCCATTCGCCAAATGGGGCATTGACTTTATGACATGTAACCCCACCTCGACCTGGGGGCATGGGTATATTATAGTCGCTGTTGACTATTTTACTAAATGAGCCGAGGTGATGCCAACATTGAACAACAGTGGCGAAATAGCTGCTCTTTTCATTTTTAACCATGTGGTTGCCCGATTTGGTGTACCACAAGCCATAATTATAGATCATGGGTCGCATTTTCGCAATCACATGATGGCTGAGTTGACTACTAAGTTAGGACTGTCACATGATAGTTCAACCCCTTATTACCCGCAAGCGAATGGAAAAGTTGAGGCCATCAACAAAGTCCTGAAGCAGATGTTGCAGAGAAAGATAGGGGTTCATAAGAAAAACTAGCTCTTAATCCCTGTACTCTACCTTGTGGGCATATCAAACCTCGGTGAGAAATGCAACTGGATTCACACCCTTTTAGTTGGTGTATGGTTTGGAAGCAATCTTACCAATACAATGTGAAATTTCATTGCTCAAACTTGCGATTGACATGTTACCCGGCATTTCTGATGAAGAAGCATGTTTCTTGGAATTAGTCCATCTAGATGAAACCTGTCATGATGTCACATTGGCTAACGAAGCATATAAGAAATGTATCAAGGTGAAATATGATAGAAATGTCAAGCCTTGTATCTTCTCAGAAGGAGACCTGGTCTTGCTTTACGATCAGGAAGCTGATAAACTTGGAGCAGGGAAATTCGAACCAATGTGGATGGGTCCTTATATTGTCAAGTGTGTTCTCGCCAAAGGTGCCTACGAGTTAGTAGATTATGATGGGATTCCATTGTAGCAGCCCTGAAACGGGTTGTACCTCAAACGTTACTATGCTTAATTGAGTGTAGTAAAACTCATTGTATATATGCTTTCATTGCACGTGTGTGTGTATCTTTTAGAGTTTTTATCTGTTTAGTAATCTGCTTTGCATTTTTTGCAAATGTTGGAGTCTTCGGAACCTTTTATTGGTTACACCAATGGTGGTAGTCGTAGTACGCAAAACTTGTCTTCTGTAGCATGGGCTATTTTGCTCGAAGCAGTGAGTTAGTGAGTTTTCAATGGATTTGTATTGGTCGATTGATGAAAAACATCACTAAGTATAGCACGTTGATTGAACTACTCTCTGATTCCTTTTCACTTGGCATTAGCCGAATCATCATTAGGTTGGACTCGCAACTCATTGTAGTACAATTAACAAACATTTATACTGTCCCAAATCCAACAATTTTTCATATGTTCCTTAGAGTTTGTATTTTGGAAAGACATTTTGCACACATTCAATATCAACATATTTCCATAAATCTTAACATATTAACTAATTCTCTAGTGAATTATGTGTTAAATAGACATTTGCAACACATGTAAAAGTAATATCTTCAATTCACATCATCAGTTGAATAAGATTGCATATAATCATAGAAAACTCTAAAAGTAAAATAGATAGGTGTTTTAAAATTTCTTACAAAATTTGTGTCCAAGACACATTTAGTCATCTAACCCAAAAAACTCAAAATCCCTGCAAAACATCCTAAGTAGATCTAGTGGTGCTCATGGTAACAAGTCACAGCCTGTGCTATCATGCGCAAAAGCCTCGCCAGTAGCTAGGAACACCAATAGTGTGGCACTACAACCTCATAGGTAACTCCTTGATCTGGACATCCAGAATACCAAGAGTTAATCCCTCTATGTGATCCTGCAACTCTGCTAAGATCTTGGCCAAATCTAAGTCTAGGAGAATTGTTCTCCCAATGTCTCTTCGCGTTGGCCCACCTGCAACCTGTTGGTCTCCCATAGGTATAACAGTACCCACATCTGCATGCATAAGAATGATTTTAGTTTAGTCTTGGAAACATTAAAAACACAAAAACATGTAGAAACTTGAAAAATCAAAAAACACTTTTGGTCAAACAATTTACCCATAGCACCCCATTGTGCTCCAACTGGTAGAATCAAATATGGATCTCCATGGAAATCCATCCCTGAGTATGGATGCTCTTCAATGACAAGATGTCGTCGCTTGATCCAATTGAAGAATGCAATTGAAAAAATAATTGTTGACTGGCCTGCATGTCGAGACATCAATTCAACCCACCGCTGCATACATGGATCTCTAGGACCAGCTACACCCAGTGATACATGTTGTGGTTGCATCAATGGGATTCTATCTAAGGTAAAAGTGATTAAGATCGAACCATAGCACAAAATTCTTTGTTTTACCACTTTTTACCTTGGTCAGTTGTTCTTTCAGTGAAGAAAGCACAACCTCGCACCAGTGGAAAACTTTTGGCTCTAGACACTCCAGTGCATACTACATATAAGATTTTTTCACCAGATGTAGTGTCACACTACGAGTTAATTTTGAGATGTAAAGAGGATCGTTCTCAAAGGAAAATCACCTACATACGTGATGTTTATTTTCCTTTCCTTGTTAGGCTATGTACCTGGCCAACAAAACTATCTAATATAATCTCTCACCGATTCACCTCGACGAGTAAATCCAGAAAGTAAGATGGGGGCACCTCGCCTCGATAGTCCGGTAAGAAAGTAAATATCATCAATGGTAATAGCGACCATCTTGTCCCTAATGTGAAATGTTTGATCTGTCGGACCCCATGCATGAACAAGGAACTACAATAGTTCTATTTGTTGCCTCATTCCGGACAAATTGAAGTATTTGAGTAACCCGCAGTTTTTGAGGGCCTCAACTGTACCCTGATTGTTTAGGGAAACCATGTCTTGTTCTTCATGCTCTCTTTCTCACCATGTAATTGACATTTTGATCCAATGAAATCCTGAAACACAATCACAAACTTAATTAGGATCCTTTCCATGCAAAAAACTGGACAAATTTTGGAGCAAACAGCTAAATCAAACTTGGGAAACTTGCCCAACGCAGCCCAGGCATAGAGACAGTGCACTGCAGAGCATGCAAGCTTCTATCTGGGTGCTCTTTAGCGTAGTTTTCGATGTGAAAGCCTACGCTAATCCCAGAGTGAAATAATGAAACCCCATGGGCCCCAAAAAACCCCAAAACTTGCATGAAATGACAAAAGAATGACCTGAAAAGAAAGAAGAGAGGTTTAGCTCCTACCTGGTCTGGATGGCTCGAGAAATGGTTCGCAGAATCTCTTGCAATCAGCTGATGAAGTTCGAGGTAAAAAACTAGCTCAGAGCACAAAACTGAATGGTAGGTTCCAAATGGTAAAAACTTGTTTTATGTTTATTTCATGTTCATTAATCAAGTAAACATTAGTATTTTCCTAATTTTGCCTATGAAACAGGTATTTTTAATCCATTTTATGGTGTTTGAGTATGTTTTCCAACTGACTTACAAAATTTGTCGTGCTCGATTGTAAATTGTACCTTTGACCACAGAGCGCACTTTTATCTCTTTTTCGAGCTCTATTAAAAACAAAAAAGGAACCCCCTTGGAGTCCTCTTTAAGCTCTTTTTAGACTCTTTAAACATGAAAATATTGTTGAGTGCTTGTCCTTTCCAACTCATTAACAAATTGGAAATGATATCTCTCTTACATTATTTTACGCTTTTTTGGGCTTGAGAGATTAATTGATGAAAAAGAACTTGTGGAGTTTTCTTTTTGTCCCTTCTCAAACACTCTAAACATGAAAAGGATCGAGTTATCTTTGTCATTAAACTCATTAAAACATGAAATAGCAACAAACTTCCATCTAGACGAGACCGAGTTTCACCTTCGCTAGACTCGTTAAAACATCACATAGCGATGGATTCACGTGAAGGGTGGAATTATACAACAAGCATATGTTATCCTCCTCAAGCTTGATAAAAATAAAGAGGTATTGGTCAGCAATGACTGGGGAAAATGGGAAAAAGGGGAAAACCACTTTATGGTAGCAGGTTTCTCTTGAACATGACACTTTCACTCCATCACCGTGACTATCTCAGTTGGGTTATTAGCTTGATGGTTATCACAATGTTGGTCTATCATACCATCCATCACTTTGTTTTGGGTCAATGCTACCAGTTCATTTTAGTGTCACCGACATGTTCAAGAGAAGTCATTCAATTAAAATTCATCCTTTGCAATACCATAAACCTTCATTTTCATGATGCCATTCTTGAACCTTGTGTCGTTAGTCAAATTCCATCTCCAAAATCACTACACTTGCTTCGTGTCATTGATGTGGGATACATCAAGGCCATCCTGCGACGAGTCATTTCTTGTCGACATCATCACATTATCCAAGAAGTTGACTTAGAAACACCCTTCCAGTACCTTGAGGCTTGCATGCATCAATGGTAGGTTTCTCGCTTCCAGCGATAGGTTGATATCAATGGCCTTCGACTGAAAGACTTTGTATGGTGTTTGACATCAAATCATCCATTCACACCATGTATAATGTACTACAGTACCTTGAGGATCATTATCATTATCGGTGATTTCTCTCGTATCTATTAACAGCTTGCATCATTGGCTAGTAATCAGATGGTGTCTTCCCATGTTTGACTTCAGATCACATATTCACATGGTTAGACTCGTACTTTAGCGAACAACTGAATGAGATAGAAGACCCCAAATCTATTTTCATCCATCTGGGCTACAATTTCAGGAGTACTAAATCATATGTACAATGGATTTACATTGATGGTCATCCCGATCATGGGTCTATATCTGTAGACAACTATTTATGTACATGTAATGAAAGTTTATAAGTTGAGCATGGGTATGCCTTCCCTCAGCAATTCATGTAAAATCAAATATCATGATATATGTATTGTAATTGGTGCAGGTCACCTTCCACTTCGATAGCTCCTCATCACATCGTAAAGCATTTCATTCGACATTGGAATTTTTCCGACTTCATGCTTTATGGGGTAGCTGTTATAGATCCATTTGGTCACATCAATCCCACCATCTAGATCAGTGTTTTAGGGCTCATCAAACCCTAATTTTAGTTGCTACATGCCCTAAACAAGTCACCCCTTTGAATGCCTCCTTCCTAGACAATTTCATGAATTGAAGACATCCAGAAATAGCCTCTAAAGGGACCAGCGCAGGTAGGCCCATGTAAGGGTGTGCTGCAGAGCAGTTAAGTCCATGTCAGGGTGCTCTGCAGAGCACTTAGGCTTCCTTTCACCTGTGCTAGGCGAGATTGAGTGAAATTCACATAAAGTTTGGGGAATATTCTTATCTTTTGGATTAATCTAGAAGGTTCCCTCACTTGTCAACTCCTATGAGCTTGAAAATGGATGAGGAATGAGTTAAGGTGCATCCTATCCTCTCATCCCCTCCTCCATGGAACTAATTCTAAGTATGGAATACCATTTAATGC
Source organism: Pinus taeda (assembly GCA_000404065.3). Taxonomy (NCBI): domain Eukaryota; kingdom Viridiplantae; phylum Streptophyta; class Pinopsida; order Pinales; family Pinaceae; genus Pinus; species Pinus taeda. The sequence continues at coordinate 47,220 of APFE030104394.1, read as the reverse complement.
CACCATTTATGACAAAACCTCCTTCATCTTCCTATAAATTTACCACTCCTCTAAGTGATCAACGGTTGGATTAAGTTGGATTTTAAGGAGATAAAGTTGCTATGAGAATTGGCTTTGAAGCAAGTATTGTAATGCTACAAGTTTTTCATGCTTTTAATGTGATGTGGATGGGATCCAAGCTAGAGGAATGGATTTGAATGAGACACCAATGGTTGTAATTCCTTATTCTATTCAATAAAGTGTTTGAACCTTTCTCCCACACATTTGTATTGTTTTATAATGCTTATATGTGTGAATTGTATCGGATTCCTTTCACTTATATTCATTAGATATTTTGCTTTGATCGATTCTTTGTTTTCTATTGTATTTACAGGTACTTCTCAAGCATATTAAGTACAGGAAGGAGTGATAGGATCGATACAAAGGAGACGAGAGGAAAGCGAACTACAAGTAGCTCTTCTCATCTTCTCATCTTATCTATTGCTTATGGCTACTTATCTAGGGAATTAGTATTTATCTGTAGATACCAAATTCTCCAAAATAGCCAACCAGATCAGATACAACAGCTTTATAATTCATAGCTTCATCAAAATTTGTGGCAATCATTCGTTCTAAGAACAGTTCACGAGCTATTGCAAACAAATTCGCGAACGAGGGTCGCGACACAAGTTCTTCCTAGTATTTGTTCTTCATACATTGATAGCAAGAGCACTCAAACACAATTCTTAGAATGTAAAGTGTTCTTCGGAGAACCAACATGCTCAATTTATAGGAGGTTTTGAATTCAAATATGACCATTACCTCCAATTTCTGATCATAAATGCGTCTTTGGTGCCATATCTTCAAATATTTTCGCCATAAATGGCACCTACCTGCTCCTCTTAATGGAATTTTGGCCATCAAATCATGAATAGTAACTCGAATGGCTACTTTTGGACCCCTCTATGTGGCATCATCCTCCATGACACAACTCATCCAACACAACTTCACCTGTCGCAATCCTATCTTCCGTCGCGCAGCCTCCCTACCATGTGTTTCTCTTCTTCGTGCAACATAGTTTATAGTCTCGTAATCTCTTGCAACTGCCTGGATTACTAAGATTGTCTTACTTCCATATATTCATTGTGCAAGGGCAGGATCCCCTATGTATAGCTTCAGCCTACTTTCATTCACTTTCCCAGGGAAAGATTCCCCTTTCAGCTTCTCGAGCTGAACTGCGCCACCATCCGTAATCTCCTTAATAACACATGGGCCCAACCAATGCATTTGAAATTTCCCTGGAAATTTTGTGAACTTGTTGTCGTATAGCAACACTAAATCACCTATCTTAAAAGTGCACAGGTTAACATGCCTATCGTTCCATGTCCTCTCTCGTTCCTTTTCAACTTGCTAGTGAAATCCTACAAGAAAATGATCCTCTTCTAACTCCATGATCTGCACGAGCCAGTCTTCCAAGGTCTTACAATCCACCATTTCTGTCAATGCTGCAATACGTAAACTTAGCACAATATACTCCATAGGCATTACTACTTCAATCCCATAGACCAGCCTAAATGGTGTTTGACCTGTCAACTTCTTGCAAGTTGTCCTATAAGCCCATAGCACTATAGGGATGCGCATGTCCCAGTGATTCCTATGTGCATTGCAAACCTTCATCAATGCATGTTATGAAACCAGCTCACAAAAAGATAGAAAATATAGTTGAACGCCTTAGAATTCAGCCTCTTCGAGGGGGCAACCTCCTTTACATTAGACAAATGAACAATTCTTGGATGATACAAATGACAAAACCTCCTTTATATATATAGGAATCTAAGGGTCAAATATAACCAAGATGACTAACATAATAATATAAAAGGCACAAAAATAACAATAGAGGATTCTATGGGCATAGTATAACATTATGGGGACAATAGGGGCAGCAAAATATGTAACAAGGGATACCAACTACAATAGTAATGGGGGAATCGCTAGTGATCATAGGCACCAACATGCCCCTTCTCCTTCAAAAAAGTGTTGTCCTCATGCTTGAGTAGTCTAGAAATGCTTCTATACAAATTCTCATTCCTCCATGTGGAATCTTTAGCGGGGATAAGTTTTCCAATGATAGTGACGATACTCTAAAACATGATCGATTTCGTAGCTATTGAGTTCTTGTTTCTATGACTGCTTTTCGTTCCAATATAATTTTTCCTTCCTCATCAAGTTCTGACAATATTGTTTGAACTAGGAGCTTGTCACCTATAACCTTCTTTAAACTTGAAACATGGAAAATTGGATGCACTCAAGAAGCTGCAGGAAGCTCCAATATGTATGCCATAGTACCAATCTTTTGCAACACCTTGTACGGGCCATAATACTTTGGTGAAAATTTATTATCCTTCTTAGCTTGCTTGAGGGACATTTGTTTATATGGTTGTAGCCGTAGGAATACCCAGTCACCTACATCAAAGCTTCTTTCATTGCGATGTTGATCCGCCCGTTGTTTCATTCTATTTTGCGCCAGCACAAGGTTATCATTTAAGAGTTGGAGAACTTATTGTTGATGCTCGATATGGTGTTCCACTACTTGAACCTTAGAATTTTCTCTTAAATATGATGTGATGGATGGTGGTTGATATCCATAAAGTGCCATAAATGGGTTCATTTTTGTTGCAGTATGGAACGAAGTGTTATACCACCATTCATCCAGAGGAAACCATTTGGCCCATTGTGTCTGTTTATCATATACAAAGAAACGAAGATATCCTTCCAAACATTTGTTTACTATCTCAGTTTGCCCATTAGATTGAGGATGATAAGATGAGATATAAGCTAACTTAGTACCAAGACAAGAAAATAATTATGTCTAAAAATTTCCAGTAAAAATGGGATCTTTGTCACTTACAATAATCTTTGGGTTTCCATGTAGCTTTTGAATTGTTTCCATAAATATCGTAGAAACTGTACTGGCTTTAAATGGATGTGATAATGCAAAAAAGTGTGCATACTTGGTAAGTCTTTCAACTACCACCATGATGACACTCTTTCCCTCAAACTTGGGTAAACCTATGATAAAATCCATTGAAACCTCCTCCCAACGTTGGCTTGGAATGGATAAAAGTTGTAATAGACCTGGTGCCTTAAATGTTTTCAGCTTTATTTTGTTGGCATACCAAACATTCCGCCACAAACTTTTGAATATCTGATTTAAGGCCATCCCAAAAAAATTCCTTCTTAACCCTATGGTAAGTTTTTAAAAATCCTGAGTGCCCTCCCAAGGGAGAAGAATGCAATTCTAGAAGAATATTTTATTTGATTTGGGAATTATTACAGAGTTATAAGTGATCTTTGTACCATAATGAATCATTTTTCCAAATAAATGTATCAGATGTACCGGAATCTTGTTGTAACTTTCGAATACGTTCCCACACTTCTTTGTCATTGTTCCATTCCTCCCTTGCTTCATTTATCCAATCTGGTTGGATAATAGAAATGACACATAGCAATGCTTCCACATCCTCATCCTTTCTTGAGAGTGCATCTGCCACAACATTTTGCTTCCCTTTTTTGTATATGATTTCAAAGATATAACCCAACATCTTTGTAACCCATTTTCATTGTTCTTCAGAGGATAATCTTTGTTCTAAAAAGTATTTAAGGCTATCATGATTTGTTTTTACCTTGAAGTGTCTTCCCAT